>SMMW01000546.1:1050000-1270000 GCA_004794655.1 Marisa cornuarietis | reverse complement strand
ATGATGTAGGCAGTTAGAGACAGTACCGTTACTTAAAAATTCACATGGCTAAATGGGAGCCACTGTAGTGATTTGACGCGAGAGACGCACTTGTGTTGTTTCAAAACAGACACGGGTGCAGTCACGTGTAAACAAGGAGAGACTTCGAAATACGTTTCGTTGGCATTTACAGACTGGTTATTGGACAGTACCGTTTGTGGGCTTTTCCCTTTCTTTTGGGGAAGTAACCTCAAGTCTGTCCGTATTGACTATCTTTATAATTTATAATCTTTATAATCTGCTTCCTTACTTGACAACATCTACTTTGTGTACTGATCGAACTTGATCGCAAATGCCCATCATCGGTGCCAGTTTTTAGACCCAGTCGCTCATTACGAAATGTTGATAGACTGGCATTCAAAGCACAGCTGCAGATGGCGCTCCTACAGCCACCCTCTGTTGAGCAACTTGACTGTGTTTTACGTAGAGTGGTTGACTGGACTCGCCATCCACAAAGAAACTTATCTGGTCCCTTGCTGCCACCTCAGGTGTCCAACTAAAGGACAAGAGAAGTTTGTTGTATACACCAGCTCCACAATTATTGGAGCAGCTCATAGTGACCTTCAGACTCTGTGAAACAGGCAGAAAAGTTTAAAAGGGTCTACAGGTCTACGTGATGACAGGCATGTCTAGTCGAGAGAGTTTCAACAACTTCCATCGGGAGGACCTGTTTGCAGGACTAATAGACGAAAGCTGTCCGTTTTTTTGCGACTTGCAAACGCTTTTGTGAGTGAATAAATGTACCTCATATGCGAGTGTGAATCATGTATGCTGGTCTATCTAGTGATACGGGTATGACTGTGTTATGATATTGCTGATTGTTATTGTAGTGTTGTACGACGGGTATGAATGTAATTATTATTCTGCTGATTGTTTTTGTGTCTTTATTCACACAAAGTCATTTCTTATGTCATGTCTGACATATAATGTCACATTGTCGCAAGTTTTGAGAGCTGGAAGTAGTTTGACCCTGTATCCGAGTGAGACAGCGAGGCGATGTCAGCATCATGACGAGAGCTGGAGTGGTGACGGCGGGCGATGGTGGCTGAGGCTGAAGTCGTCTGTCGCTCACACCACGTGACTCAAGGATGGACTCAGTTCTCGCAGTCCTCGTTTTCCTGCGTGTTTCATTTTAAATGTAGTCTTTCATTTTATTGGAAGAGGTGCTGCTTTCTACCACTGAATCATGTCATTTCTCTTCATTTTCAACCTTCTGTTGCCTGTCACGATGCTCTGATACTCGACACTCTGAGGTAAGTGTCAGCGACACACACATTGACACTGTATGATCAATGTCATATTGCAAGAAAGAAATTTATGTTTTCCTTAAGGCCAGTGATGTATAGGTTCTGACTAATTTGATGGATTATTGTTTGCACAAATCTCAAAGTTAAGACTTATTTACATGTTTTAACATATTCTGTCAAACACGTGATTGTATTTGACAAAGTCTCAAAGACGGTCTTATCAAGAACTACAGTCGGTCATATCAAGATTTCAATGTGGACATGTTAAGTTTGAAATGATGATTATTTATGGTTTTGACTAACCGTCATGTAACTTTCATAAGACGGTTATATAATAATTGTCGATGAGAATAGAAACATAACCAATAATATATTTCTATTCTATCCATTATATCTTGATAATATCGTTGTTAAGAAAATCTCGTGGGTGCATGCGAATGTAGGTGGTCCACCATGTCTACTGTGCAGTGTGCAGACGGCAGGTTTGAGCCACCTGCTTCCTTAGCATTCACTTTTCTCTAATACACTAGTACAATAGTAGAAGTTCTGATTCACAAGATGTTTACATGCAGAAACAAAATAAAATAACAAAAGGATAATGAGCAGCCTACCAACATAACAGCTGACATTAAATGATTGTTTTCCATTATCGGACACTTAATATTTTTTCTTTTTATCTGACAGTGAGCTATTCATATCATCCGGCGGTAAATAATTGTTTCCTATTGTCTGTGAGTAAATGGTTTGTTTCCTATCGTCAAACACAAAATTAGTGTTCCTTGTTATCTAACAGTAAATGGTTCATTTCTTAATTTCCCACAGCAAATAAATGTTTCCTATTGTCTCTACAACCGATTTAAAAACAAGAAATTTGTCTCAGTTGACACAGAAAAAAACCTAAAAGGTAAACCTGAAGTTAAAATAGATGAGTTTCTTTTTAATATTCACAGAACAGACTCGTTCTTATGGTCAGCACCAAAAGGTTGTCTCAACACAACACAACACAACACAACACAACATAAAACAACACAACACAACACAGAGCATTAATTTATTTTAATACCAAACAGACAACTTCCTAGCTTATTTCTTCCCACGTCTTTTGTATTGTGCGTTTGATATGATGGAGATGACAAATTAATTCGTTCCTTATGCCAGTGTAGCTACTGTGTCTGGGGAATGTGTGAGATAACCTGTAGATGTGGTGGAATGGCCAGTGTACCTACTGACTGTGTCTGGGGAATGTGTGAGAGAACCTGTAGATCTTATGGACTGGCCAGTATAGCTACTGTGTGTGTGTGTGTGTGTGAGAGAGAGAGAGCCTTTAGATGTTGTGGAGTGGCTCAATCAGACAACAACGCCTTTATCATTATGTGACATCAGTGTAGCTCAGTCAGAGACCTCACATGACCTTGACTATAAAAATAAATGCGATACAACGAGGTTTTGTCAGCTTTAAGAAGATACTGAAGTGCTTGGGGCGTTAAGGTCGCACGAACATGTAACACTAGCCAGGGGTCGGGGAAGTGAATAGCCCAGTGGTAAGAGCACTGACGTCACAACCCACAAAGTGATGTGTGGAAGGCGCAGCTACGCCCTCTCTTTCCCCCCACCTTTGACCTTCCTGGCATGTAAGCAATTCTGCTAGTGTGCAACTTCATGACTAACATTTAGTGATCAGCCTCGAATGAACAACAATAAGTTTACCCCACTTAGTTTTATTTTCTTTCTCGACATCTTGGATTTTCGAGGGAACTGGGGGATCGGTGCTAGGTAGACTGTATTCCTGACACTATTCGTGTTGATTATGCGGGTAGGTGTGGGTAAAGTGTGATGCGCGTAGAGCTAAGTGTTGTGTAGTCTAGCGTCATTATGCGTGGGTATTGTATAGTCTGACATTTGACTATTTTTGTATTGTGTAGTCAAACGTCATTATGCGTGGGTATTGTATAGTCTGACATTTGACTATTTTTGTATTGTGTAGTCAAACGTCATTATGCGTGGGTATTGTATAGTCTGACATTTGACTATTTTTGTATTGTGTAGTCAAACGTCATTATGCGTGGGTATTGTATAGTCTGACATTTGACTATTTTTGTATTGTGTAGTCAAACGTCATTATGCGTGGGTATTGTGTACTGTGTAATGTAGTTTCATTATGTGTGGGTATTGTGTAGTCTACCGTTGCTTTGTGTGGGTATTGTGTAGTCTAACGTCATTATATGTGAGTATTATGTAATTCAACGTCATGATGCGTGAGAATAGGGTAGTCTAGCGTCATTATATGTTGGTAATGTGTAGTGTAGCGTCACTATGTATGGGTAGTGTGTAGTCTAACACCATAATATGTTATTATTGTGTAGTCTAACGTCCTTATATGTGGGTATTGTGCAACTTCACGTCATTATGAGTGGGTATCGAGTAGTCTAGCATCAGTATTCTAACGACACAATATGTGGGTATTATGTAGTGTAGCGTCATTATGTGTGGGTATTGTGTAGTCCAACGTCACTATATGTAGGTATCGTGTAGTCTAACCTCGTTTTGTGTGGGTATTGTGCTGTAAATTGAATTTGTTTAAAGTTTTGATGCCTGAAGTACAGCATACTTCTCGCTAATTGAACAAGATTATCGAATGATACCTCACCCTACACAAGGCTCGTTAAGGAAAAGCTCCGAGACAGCGGATATTACCCTCACAGTACGACTGTACAAAACTCACTCTCTGTTTAGTGCAGTATACGACTGACTGACAATCAAACTTAAACGCGTGATGACTAACAAGTAAGGCAGAATTCTGTAGAGACTATACTAACAAGGAAGACATTGTCTGTGCCGTGTATCATGTCCAACATTCCCTTTGTGTGATGGTCTCTTCATTCCAACACGTGTAGCAAAGTTCTGGACCAGCGACACGTCTTGGTCTAACAGTGATCTCAGAGAAAAGGTAAAGGACAGGGGATGATGTTTATTAGTCACGTGACTGCGCAGCGCTCATGACCGTCTGTACATACTCCTTGCTAACCCTCTATACACACTCCCAGTTAAACCTCTCTCTCTCTATATATATATATATACACACACACACACACACACACACACACTTAGCTAGCCTTCTATACGCACTTCCAGCTAAACCTCTATTATATTCCTAGCTAACCCTCTATACACAATCACAGTTACCACTCTATATATATATATAGATACCTAGCTAATCCTCTACACACACTCTCAGTTAACACTACATATTTATATACACCTAGCTAACCCTCTATAGACACTCCCAACTAACTTTATATACAAACTCACAAATAAGCCAATATACACACAGCTAACCCTCTATACTCCCTCTCAGCTAATCTTCTATATCTACTCTATACCTACCCCGGCTAAACCTCTATACCCGCTCTACACCCACTCGCAGCTAATCCGATATACACACAGCTAACCCTTTATTCGCACTCTCAGGTAATCATCTATATTCACACTATACCCACCCCACCTAATCCTCTATACCCACTCTATACCCACTCCCACTCGCCATGTCTTAAGCGACCATCAGGTGCACAGCCGCTTCAGGCAGCAAAAGTCGAGAAGTGACGTGTCCCGAGAGCGACCAGCCCATAGCCGGCGACACTGATGCCCAGGTTTCTATAGTCTATAGCTTATAGTATATATTCTACAGTCTTCACCAACGTCTAAAACTACTTCCCTTCAGCGTTACTCCCCTCTGTTTTAAATAATCATCCATGATCGTCCGTCCTAGCAAAAGAACCATAACGACATTATTGAATGATTACAAGCCTTAATACTAAACTCCACTGTGACATCACTGAATGATTACTGTTTACTGAAGTTCACTGACATCCTGAAGGATTAAATACTTACATCAGTGAATGATTACAGACCTGTTTACTGAACTCCAGTGTGACGTCACTGAAGACCGCTGTCAACAATGTCTGGTCATCAGCCGTCTGCTCCACAACAGGTAAGACAAAGAAACGTATGATGATTAAACGCCCTTGAGACGATCATCATCATCATCATCATCATCATCATCATCATCATCATCATCATCATAATCATAATCATCATCATCATCATCAACAACAACAACAACTTCAACAAAAATAAGTCTATTCTGTGCTGGTTTAGTCTGCTGTTGGTAAACATATATTAACACCATCCTCTGTGTATTATCATCTCAGTGATGTATCTGGTGTTCAGTCTCACGATGTTCTCCTCTCACTGTAACAACCATCACAGGGAAAGAGCCCTAAAGGAAGAGGAGGACAACAATATTCTAGAGGTCGTGGCCGGGTGAAAGTTTACCTACACGCCGTGACTGACCAACAGGCTGAGTTACTTACTGATACAGGTGAGTGGAATGCTTAACGTCACTTCATTCTTTGAGGAAAAATATTTCAAAGTAGAATAAAAAACTAATCAAGAGTGACGGAGATAGCATTCATAATCAGTAAATCCATGTGAAGAACAAAGAACCTACACATAATGACAATGATGTTGATGATAATAGTAATTACGATAATTATAATGATGAGCATTATCACGAGTGCAGGAATGCTGACGTGTACTCATTATATTTTCAATTTTTAAAAAAAATATGCACGTGAATTGACAATCACAAAAAATATTTGTTTTGTAGCAAACACACGTCCCCTTCAAGAGGTGAAGAAGATGTCAGGTGCTGAGGTAGAGTTTGACTCCAGCCCCTCACCTGTACCAGGTATGAAGGTTCTCAACATCCGCGGTGTTCTTTTTCAGATCAACGCAGCAGTTAGTCTCGTCAATCAGAAGACTCGCTCAAAGGTTTGTTTGTTTTTTTTAACACAATATTACAACAGTTTATAACAAAAATGATGCAAGAGATAAGCCAAATGTGTTAATATTACAAGGGACCCAAACCAGTACCATATAACAGTATTTAATACAAGTTGAACATAATTTATAACACGCAAAGTGGCTTATAGTAATATCGTATGTATATTTTAATTTACCAAAATGGGTTTGACACAGGGGAGATTATCAGAACAAGCCCAGACATTCTGGCTACAGTGGGTTGAGGCCGCGTTCCCTGATCTCGACTCTCGCGCCTACTTCCTGCCTCCTGTCTACATCAACCGCGTGCCGATGACCAGACAGTCGACTGCAGGTCAGGATGTTCTCGTCCTACAGTCAGGACAGACTGGTCAGTCAGGTCAGTCAGGTCAGTCGATGATTCCATCCACTGCTGCTTCCATTCCTCAGCCACCTCGCGTTCAGGACAGCGACATCAGAGACGATGCAGCCATGCAAAGGGTGCTCTTGTGTCTCCAAACACTGTGCGAAGACAAGAAAGAAGTGATGTTTGGACTGACTCAGCTTCAGTTCAGCCAGTATATGGGAGAACCTTGTTACACTGCTGCAGTTGCACAGCTCCCCCTACCGGCCAACCTTCCTTCTGCTCTGCCACGAAACTGGAAACAGGGCGACTTTGATGTGCTTTTCATTCATCGACATTTTGGTTTAGTCACGTGCGAGGTGAAGGCATTTGGTGACAACACACAGGCACTCAATATGTCTAAAGACGATAAAGACAAAAAAATTAGAAAGAAGCTGAAAGAGGCCATGTCACAGCTGAACAAGGCGGAGGCCATGTTGTCTTACCTGGTGTCCGACATCGCTAAGGGTCTGCTAGTCACTAAGACCATCGCCTTCCCCAACCTCACGACTGACGAAGTTCAACAGGCCATCGCCTGCGACATTCAGCTAACTCAGGTTTCAGTTTTTTTCTCTCCACTTTACACTCATACACATATTCCTTATCATGTTCACAATTTTTTTTTTAGAAAAAAAATGAAATCAACTTACTACCGTGATATGAGGATTATATGATATCTTCTAAATATAATATTAGTTTGATGTGTAACAAAATGCAGGAAACGTATTTGGGGGCCAGATATCGATTTGTTGAGAGAGAAGATATTTGATTGTTTGTATTTGAGGGAAAGTTCTTTCATTTTGAGGGGGACTTCATGCTATTAGGAAAGAGGGATGGGGAGAAAACCATTATTTAATTAGTGGGATAACTCGAGACTGTCATAGATAAGGGCCATTACTAGAGGCTGTCATACATAAGGGGCATTACTAGAGACTGTCATAGATAAAGGGCATCACTAGAGGCTGTCACAGATCAGTGGCACTACTAGAGGCTGTCATACATAAGGGGCATTACTAGAAGCCGTCATAGATTACCCACCCTTGCTTTACTGCTTGGTGTCTGCAGTCCTGGAAGGGAAGTTAACCCACTCTTGTAGACACATAGCTTTTTTTTAACTTATGGTCGGTAGTAGACATCTGTAGGTAAACCTCGGTGCATGACTATGACTGCTGTCTCCAACTACAGCCTCACATCAATTACTCAGAACAATCAACGGCAGCGCCAGTGGTGTAGATAACCTTAACCACAGATGCACTTCAGACGTCAGAAAGTTGTAGCGTGATGCCACATGCACGGTCTCGCGTCACCTGCCGGCACCAAGGTGATACATATGATGTAGATGTTTCAGCTGGTTTGTCGTCTGCCAGACACAAGCTTGACTTCTGCCCAAATTACACAGTCTACAATGATCAATTTCATGATCAATACCTGTACACGTCATTCCCATCAGTCTGCGCAAGCCTTTGTTAAATCTGTGGAGAACACGCGAGGTGCCGTGCAACCTGTCACTAGTAAATGTTTGGATTCTACCTGCCCCCAACCTGTCCCCATAAATTAAATTCACTGCCGCAACAGTTATCTCCCCATCCCTAGATCAAGGTGAGCGGGGTGGAGGTGCCATAATACCCGCACCCGCACTACTTTAGCCTGTTGACTGAAGCAGACTCAACTGGCTAATTGAATTCGACACTTTTGACTTTAGTTATTTAAGTTTTCCTTTTTTCCAAGTACTCGGTCATAACTTTGTAATTAATTTTAGTTTACTGTGCATTATGTCTATTAGTTGGAAACATAAACGTATTTGGTTCATTATTCAGAAGACTGTTTTTCTACAGGACCTGTGTCGGTGTCTGGGAACAAGAGACCCCGCCGACATCGCTGGACTGTGTCTGTGCTCCGATCAGTTGTCTGACCCCAAGACACCGTGTGACGTCAGTAGTCACGTGATGAGGGAACTCGGACACTGGTGGCAGCGACGTGTGGCTGGGGCTGGGCCTGACAGTCACATGACACCTGAGGTGTACAAGACACTGTTAGCCAGGTAAATACTGGTATGTGTATCAGTTTGAAGGTCTCTAGCCACCCTACTGTTCTCGTCAGACAAATCTCAAGAGAGCAGAATGTTCATGTCAAACATGAGAAACCAGAAGTGAACGGGACACACGTGTAGTGTAGGTCAGATGTCAGCTGTTCATAACTGCAAGGACCAGTTGTTCTGGGTTCACATCTCACGTCGATACACAATTATTACTTTTACTCTCTGTATGTAACATCTGTTAACAGAGTTTTCTCACACACCGTTACTAACTACAGTAGAAACTTCTGTCATGTGATAAGGACTCCACTGACTGGCTGAATGAGTTCTACGGTCACTTTAATGGGTCATGTTCACACACGTGACAGTCACAGTGTCCACATTCCCCGCTGCCGGCTCCCTTTGATAAGAGAAAGTGATGCGCAACTAAGGCGTCAGGAGTTGCCTGGCCCTGACCACGTGTCTATTATCATAGCAAGGCTCTTCCTCTACCAGCTCTCCTCTATCTTCATCGATATCTTCAACACGTCTCATTTGACGCATGACACATTGTGATAATCAACAATTTTGACAACAACCTAGGACTGACCACAAGACACCAGGGGGCGTCAGTAGTCACGTGCTGAGGGAACTCGACAACTGGTGAGACTGAGCCTGAGTCTACTAGTCACACAATGACCCTTGAAATTCTAGTCAGGTAAAGCTTCAGTGTCACGTGTTAGTGAGGTCAAGAGTCGATGAAATGTGCTAGTCAGGTCACGAGTAGATGACATGTGCTAATCAGGTCATGTGTCGATGACATGAACTAGTCAGGTAAAGATAGTGACGCACGTGGTGGTAAGGTCAAGATTCTGACACATTTGTGACACGTGTGCTTAGTCTGTCAGAACTGGTTTGACAGCGTGTTAAGGGATGACATGTATTGGGTAATCTCCCCTAGGTTGTCAGTCTATAGAATTATTATTTGATGACATTCTGCTAAATACATGATGGCAGTGATGAAGACTGACTGTCCAACCTGTCTGTTCCACAACACAATTATTACTGTTCACGACACATGCTGCCATTGTTTACGGCCTGAGTTGTTGCCACTTTCAACAATTTTCATTGTCTTTGTTCACATTCTTTGTTTTTATACAGTCTTAAACGAAAACTAACTCGTTTACGCCGTTATCATGCTGGTCGTTCTTTGGAGCTAGTGCTCTCCCTTCTTCTCTAACGTGTCGGCTATCTATTCCTGTCACGTGTCGGCGATCTATTCCTGTCACGTGTCAGCTGTCTATTTCTGTCACGTGATTCTATTCCTGCTGATGTCCACTGCGGGTGGTCTGGCTGTAAACAACACCTTGTGCCGGTGCCAATAACCTAGCAAACACACCTAGAACGGCCCAAGCTTGGTGCCTCATTGGCACCAAAATAGGCTCTTTCTTGGTCGCAAGATTGGCCCTAGATGAGAATGAAATTTGGCCCACACTTGGTCCAAGATTGGCTGAATTATGGCACCAATTTTTCACCCATCTTATCCCAATATTCGACCAATCTATGTAACAATAGGCCAATCTAGGGTCAAACATTCATTGTCCAAGATCCCAAGGAAACCCTGCATTTCAACCAATCTTGACCCAATTATGCTTTTGGTCCCCATTAACCCTCTATTCCATGCTTTATTTTGCAGCAGCTCAAGACAGTTTGGTTTAACAGTAAAACATTGCCATTAATTTTGGTGTTTTACACGTACCTTAGTTGATAAGTCATTAGAACAAGACTAACACTAGCTATTTACTTGCAAGTTGTTCTATATGCTTAGAAACCATATTAGGATACATTATTCATTCCATATCATAACCAGCAGGCACACAATTCTTTATCATGATTTAACCAGCAGAACACAGTAAATATGAACAATAGCCATTTTATTTCCACTTACTTTCTGTATACACACACATATATATATATATACAAACACACAACCAACACTTACAAAAGATGTACAAATATACAAATATACAAATGCATACATATCCATATATCAGCATAATGATATCTTGTTTTTTTCTAGGCTATCCATTGCACTGTTTCTTCAGATGTTTCCAATATATTTTGAAAAAAACAATGTTTATATACAAACACCCCTCACATAAAGATGTCGAGCACACAATCTTGTCAAATACATATGTAACAAAATATAATCATGTTCCAATGTATCAACTTAATTTTTTACATACAAACATTGTTCCCAAAAGAACTACAGTGCACACTAAAATCAAATAAATGAATACAAATAAGTCAATACACACAAAGTAATTTAAGTACATTTAAACTTGCCCCTGGTACTGGTGGCGTAGAGGAAGATGTAGGTTTAATGTGGGCCCATGAAAAGCAAACCAAAAAACGTCTCTTAGTGCTCATCTATTTAAGTGTATGTACAAAGGGACTAAATCTTTCTTATATAAAAAATAAAGTCTCTGACTGTACTGTCTAGAAGGTTATGTAAAATCTGACAAAAGTCACTGTAGCAAGATGTCAATACAGTCTGTCTGATGGACATTTTTTATGTTGATATATTCAAGCTAATGTTTTAAGCTGTGTAAAACAGGCCACAAGGTCCTTCTACTTCCCTTCAATATTTACCAACTAGAAGTCCAAGTTTAATCTTACAGTTCATAGAAGCAGATGATCCTGGTTCCGTATATGAGGGATCAGACAAAACACAACTGACAAGGGATGGCGTTTGCGGGATTCCCAAAGGTCTCAGAGGTGCTGGGGAAGCTGCAGATAAACTTCGTCGGGAACGCGACTTTGCTCGCTTTCTTGAATCAGCTGATCCTGAAAAACAAACATTGCTGTCAAATAATGTGCTGTCTAAATGAATCAATAAATTCACAAACTTTCAATTACCTTACTCAGATAAGCATGTTGTCTATAGATTAACAGCTGATATAAACTACAAGAGTAATGTTTTTTAGTGTACAATTCCCATGCACAATGAAGTAGCAAAATGATGCAGCTCACACATACTTTTCCTTGGTCCCTTCCCCAAAAAATTTCTTATTTTTTTAAAGCAGACATGTAGGAGTACTACACTTGATATGATCAGAGTTATCAGACACTTGAATCTTGATAGTACTCCAGTCCACCTAGATCTCTGAAACAATAAGCTAAAATCTTACTGTTCAATTGTGAGGCTATTGGCCTCAGTGGGGTCTGAACTGAACTGGTGATGTGTTGCTCTCATCTCAGCCAGGTCTCCTAAGACAAGCAAATTTGGTATCAAATCACAAAAACGTCTTTTGCTCATGTCATAATCATAATTTATTTTGAGTTGTTTATTCAGAAAGAAGAAGCGAATGACAAATAAAAGAACAGAAGCACTAGCAATATCCTTCTTGGTACTGGCTTAAATTTTTGTAAATGTGCTGTCAAAAGCATCTGACAAGCAGCTGCTACTTAGCTCACTTGTGTCTTCTGCCTTTTTAGGATGAGACTGACACTTCTCTGGTATGATGTTGCCAAAATTTCAGAAATAAAGTACATAGAGACAAATCACTACACCAATATATTCAGAATTAAGCTAAATTATTACTAAATATTAAAACAGTGCATGGCTTACTGTATTCAATGTATTATAATAATAATAATGGGCATTTATACATTTTTTGAATAGCTTGCTCAGAGCACCTTACAGAACAACAGGCCAGTCGTCATTAAACTAACAACCATACTCTCATACCAACACACTTTTCATATAACAGACACACATACATAGGAGATATGGACATAGACATGCGGTATGCACACTCATGGTCTGGACAGGTCATAGTAAAGTCACTGTCTTGAGTTTAGACTTGAAGGCAGTAGCAGAATGACACAAAGTGATGAAAGCCGAAAGGTAGTCTGTTTGGCTTAATGCATTAGTTGAAATTATAAACTTACTTTTTCACAAAGAAAGAGAAATTGTACTAGCATATACATAGACCACAAAGTTACTTACATGTGATTATGATGATTCTTTCATAGGAATAAACATCCCAACTGGGCCCAGCTTCCTACAGTTTTTAACCCCATGTTCAATCCCCAGCAGGCCAAAAGTATTTATTTGTGCTGCCAAACACCAGCCATTCATCAGGCACAACAGCTGTGGATTTCTTTCCATTTTCTATGATCTTGGTAATGACTGGTACATCCTTTGAAATAAAATAAGATTCATGTTATTTCATGAAACATCATATCAATAGAAAAAGCTAGAGACATTTTGTTATAGAAGAATGTCAAGAACGCACGGGACGTGTGGACGGGTCACATACAACACACACTGACCTCACAGCGTTCTTCACGTGTTCTTTCACACAACAAAGTACAAAGACCTGCACGTGGGTTCCTATATCTCTATAATTAAAAAAAATCCAAATATTTTCCCACACTCAACGAATTTCAAGTAAAAGTTACATCAACATATATCGCAGCTAAATTAATGATTACATAAACTTTTAAAACCCTTCTAATATTCTAAATATCCCCAGTCAATATATGAGAACAAGCGAACAGGAATATCCTTTCAACAACGTAAATGTCTTCTTTCAACCTTCCCACTCAAACGTCGCTCACCGTCTCTTCTCTATATCAGCTTAATTTTCTTCCAATGTTCAACAGTTTCTCAAAACGTACATGACCAAATCACACTGTCAACGTCTGATCACAACTCACGCACCCACAGATGTACACTTGCCTGTAATTCTCCTTGAAACTATATAGAAATACACACCACTATGAATCTTCAAAAGCACAGCAATTACTCCCAATATACAGTCGGACCTCGCTAAGTCGAACTCAAAGGGACCCGAAAACAAAATCGACTTACGGAGTTTTCGAGTTAGGGAAAATGGCGTAATAGGCGCAGGTTAATCATAGACAATGTTTTTCCGGCTTAATTGCGGTATTATAACCGTTTATTATACAGTATTATCGTTTTATACGGATGCGTGTACTGTATTACAGTACCGTACTATCGAACAGTACAATCAATCAGCTTACCTTTAGAGAAAAAAATCTGTTAACTTCGTTTGGCGTCGATGTGCCGATGCATATCTCGCTCCAAAATCTCCTCAATCTCGTCAATGGACTGAACACATTTTCATCGAGATTCGCGTGGATTCCAAGAATCTGCGCAGTGTCTCAATAGCCTGCCTCGCTTCTTTTCGACGGGGGGCAGGATGTGTATCACCATCTTTGTCGTCCCGATAAGAGACTGACAAAGTGTAGAAAACGTATTTTTCGCAGTAAGTTTGCGTGTGAACCACCAACGGTCCACTGGTCAAGTTACCACCGCCTGAAAGGATGGTCAAGGCTTGTGGCCATAAATCTTGACCAGTGATACGCGGCCAGCCGACGAAGTGGCCGGGGGAAAAAGTCTAGTGTCGGCCAGTTCCCCTGAATCGGTCAACTTCAAAGGGGGGACTGGTGTGAGTCACTTAAATTGTCCACTGAGTAACAGAGCACGCAACGAACCTTTTACACAAAGATGAAAGGAAAATGGGATAAAAGTCTTTCTTGAGACAGTTTGGAACATAGTTTGGAACAGTTCGAGACATAGTTGCGGCTGGCTGGTGATGACTCAAAATTCGACTTACGGAGGTTGGAAGCCAAAAAATCTTCGAGTTAAGGAGATCTAAAATACATTGTTCTTTAAGGGAATTTGGCCGGGACCTAACAATTAATTCGAGATAGGGAGGTTTTCGACTTAGGGAAGTTCGACTTAGCGAGGTCCGACTGTAGAATCCACTGGCAGAAACACAGCAACTGACGAATCTTTTCACACACTCAGCAATATTCCAATTTTCTGAATAAACCAGTAGAAACACAGCAGCTGGAGAAACACTACAATACTCCAAATGCCGACCTCCTTTACTTTTATCGAAAAATCACACACACACACACACCGGTACAGTCCACTCAAACAATCTTTTGTTCTCTCTCTCCAGAAACTTCTGCACTCTTGCGGACGACACCCCAGGTCATACCCTCTTTTACGTCACGCTTTTCAACCATAGCATACGTATCCCCCAAGGGCCACTAACCCTGCTGTACAAAACAAACAAGGGAGCTAACTCCATTTCTGACATACATTACTGTCACGGTCGATCCATGACAAAGAACTTTGAGAAATTAGTTTAACTCTTATTAAATGCTTTTCTTGACTTTTAAAATTTAATAATGGATTTCTATAAGGTATACTTAAGATAATTAAAGCATACCCAATTCTTATATTTTACGAAGAACAAGGAAAATATCCCTTAAATGCCACAGTTTAAAGAGGAATGTTATGTTTTAAAAGAAGTAAACTCAACATGTATAGTTTGAACAGCTTACCATATTTTAAAATAAAACAAGTGCCTTAAGAGAATACACCCCAAAAAATTAAGAATATTGATTCATCTGTACTTATTTAGACAGTAAATGAAGTCATATGCATTTGAAAAGAGTAAAATCAACGCAGAAGCAATGGACACAGTACCACTCCTGAAATCAGTTGCTTTCCACCTTTCAATTTCATTAAGTCAACATTACCTAGAAAACTCTCTAGGAATGTATAGCCATTTGACTCCTGAAGAAAACTTTAATTTGTTTGCTTGCATTAATATCAAGCCTAATACTTTTGCTGATTTTTTAACCAAAAGCACAATCTTCTAATGACATTTAAACACTAAATGCATGTAGTCCAGTGGAGACTGTATGACCAACAGACAAATGGAGATTACTGTCTTTAAGCAGAGACAAATCCACCTCTTCCTAATTTAAAAAGACAATTTCATTGTTGGTTTCTACTTTTCTTGCTTCAGACTAGCACAGCCATGTCTCTGGTGTTATTTCTTTTGGTGCGTCTGCAGTTGGCTAAGTAGGAATCGCTCATCTTTGCTAAAATTTCAGATATTGATCGATGAATATTCAAAATCTGGATACCTGTACCTTGAAAAACTTGTGACGAAATGTGAAGCTCTGTAACTGAAGACCAGTAAAGAACTCGAACTCGAACAGCGAGCAACTTTATTTCGCGATATTTACATGGCACATACATAAACACGTGGGAAGGTTTGCGCGAGAGTTAGCGTTCTTGATATGAAATTACCGTGATAGTTTGTGAGACTGATTACCATGAAGTCTCAAATATATTTATACGTTAGTTAACAATCTACAAAATCATTATAGTTACAATCACACGCAATATAATATATTCTTAGTGAACGACGACTTGATAGTCATGAATTTTCATGTCAGCGACACGTATTGGCTCGATGTAGGCGGCCACTGTTCAGTCGCGAATATTGGCGGGTAAGTGGGTTGCCAATCTTTGCCAATTTTGCCACCGCAGATCGTGTTGCTCGCGCACCGTGAACGCTCGCAAACGCAGGCGCTTGGTGGGTGATTGGCAATGGGCAACCCAATGTTACAAGCTTCCACCAAGAATGGCCCAAGCTAGGCCGAATCTTGCGTGTTTGCTGGGAAGCAATTGTTATGTAACTTTTGTGACCAGAGATACCATAGCACTGTGTGTTGACGTCCTCATAATCACAATACAGAGTGATATTCACTGCACATGGTGAGCCTGTCACTTTATAGAAGTCACAGTGTTTAACAGCTCCGGCTAGAAGTTGTGACATAATTATGGGTCTCTTTCTGTTTTTGTTTGTTTGTTGTTTGTTGTCTGGAACAGTTTATGTACCCTAGTGTACTTTTGACAATAAGTACCTGTCTGTACCTGTGATTGCCCTGTGAACCGCTTTGATAGCAGTCCGCACCACGTGATCAGTCACATGACTAGGGTAAGAGGAGAAATCATGCCGGTTGCTGATTCACTTTCACAACTGTCCACGTGAACCTAACGTCTTCACAATGACACAAGATGGAGTGTGGACTGTAGTGTCTTGTCCACGTGACGTGCAACCATAACTCTCACCTTTTGTGCCATAGAAGAAGACATCAACTTTCACTCGTCAGTCTGCCCAATCACACCAAGGTGGGCGAAACCAATATCACCTTCACGTCATCCGTTAGGAATCTGGGATTTATTGTCACTGATGACATGACACTCGATTGACATGTAGCATCTCTCTGTCAGTCTGCCTACTTTGAGCTCCGTAAGATCAGTGCCATCCGTCATTTTCTCTCAACACGCGCTACCAACACTCTTGTCTGTGCTTTTGTTCTTTCTCGACTTGACTACTGCAACTCCTTGCTGGCAGCACAGCGCATTTACCTTATATCCACACTGAAGAATGCTTTTTAAACATTCTATTATCAGTTGATGATGATAGTGATGATGATGGTGGTGGTGGTGATTTAGAGTGTATCGCTATGTAGAAAGTTCTACTCACAGAAGTTAACTAACAATGAAGTCAAAGAGCAGTCACCAAGAAACAAGGTGTGTTGTCATTGTCACTCTACCCTTGACATTTCACTTCACTCTTCTTTCTGTTCAGTGAATGGCACTCACTTTAACAGCAAACACTTTGAGTGGTAAAAGTCAAATTGTAATCAATTTTGAGAAGGAAAAGTGAAGGGTAACATGAAGTAAAGAGACAGAATAATAAAACATAACAGTTACAATAGATGAGAACTCTCTCGTGTCTCACCTGGGTGTCAATGTACTGATGGTCTTCTCTCTCACCTGACAGTTTGACAGTCGCCCTTCATATTCACAAGACACGCGTGTTATGACAATGATACAAGTCACTTCAGATTATAATGGATACTTCTATTACTGCTGATCATATGTCACATCATGTACAATATTCTTTCTCTGTACTTTCTGTCCATCTCACATCTCAATAAACAAAAACAGCGAATCTTTAAGATGTTGAGGTCATAGACTTGAGGTCAGTTAGTGTTTGTGTCACTGAACTGTCGTCTGCTTCAGTTCATGGCACAACATTAGGAAAATGTCAGCCGACAATGAAATCAGCTTTTTATGGTTTGGCTTTCATCTTGCTACACATCATTACATTATTCTTTCCACCAGAATCAAAAGGATGGGGGTATCGTCAGTAAGTGACATTGTAAGTGTATTTTGTAAGAATAACTTGTTTATTCTAATGGTTTTGCTTTAAACATCATGTGTTCTTCTCTAGGTCCCTTACTGCAGACTCTAAACTTATTAAATTATGAAAACATTTTTCTTGCAATTCTATGTTGTATTGTTTTCCATGTTTCCGTTGTCAGCAAGCAAGGTCTACATTGCAGAAATAATCCACGGAAGTGTTCATCAGTTACATTAATTAGTGAGAAAAAACCATCTGGATGGCACTGGTACATATGCCCGTATCCTATTCATGGACTTTTCATCTGCATTTAATACCATTCAGCCACACCTGCTCTTACAATGTCTCCTAGCACTAAACGTTAACTCAACACTAGTGCTCTGGAGGAGGGAGTTTCTCCGGGACCGGCCACAACGGGTCAGCATGGGAGGCACAGTCTCGACCACTCTGATCATAAATACCCGAGCCCCACAGGGGTGTGTTTTGTCCCCGATACTCTGTTTATACTAGTGAAGTCCGGACGGAATTCTCAAATTGTGCCCTATCATTGATTAAGTTTGCAGACGATATGGCATTGGTTGCTCGGCTCAAGGACGAGAAGTCACTTGCAAGCTATTTCCTCCAGGTTCAGAAGTTACACTTATGGTTTGAAGAAAACTTTCTGGTGCTCAATGTCTCTAAAACTAAAGAAGTGGTCCTTGACAGAAGAAAACATCAACCTGCCCACACCCCTATAATTATTGATAATGAGATAATAGAACAGGTGCAAAGTTTTAGGTACCTCGGCACAGTGCTAGACAAGAAACTATCCTTTCAGGAAAACACCAGCATTGTTTCCAGGAAAGCACATCAGCGCCTGTTCCTGCTGAGGCAACTGAGGAATTTCGGTGTCAGCGGCCCTGTCCTTGAGTCAGTATATGGCAGCCTAATCGAAAGCATCTTAACATTCAATATGTCAGTGTGGTTTGGCGTTCTCTCTCTCAAAGATAAAGCTTGTTTAACGAGAGTGGTCAAGAGTGCCAGCAAGATCATTGGCTCTCCACAAAGACCTTTAGGTGATCTATACATCAAGGCTGTGAGGTTAAAAGCTGTCAGCATCATCACAGACCCCTCTCACCCACTACATCGCCACTTCCAAATGTTACCCTCCGGCCGTAGATGGAAGCAAGTGGTCGCCAAGAAGAGTGCCTTTGCCAAGTCATTCTTACCAACCGCAATAGCACTCTTGAACAGGACTAACAAATGTACCTAGCCTGAATGCATATGTGTGTGTGTGTGTGTGTGTGTGTGTGTGTAAGAGAGGAAGATGAGGAAGAGAATGTGCATCTGCTAACTGTCATAGGTGTGAGAGGGTTAAGCATGAGTGTAACTGTATGAGTGTATGAGGTGTGATCGTAATCTTTTCAGTTTATTATGTATCCTTTTCTCCAGTTAATTGTGGGAGCTCCCGGCAACAAAGGATAATTTCTATCTCTGTTGTGACCAGACATAGACAATAAAGATGTATTGTATTGTAAATCGTAACAGAAGCAATTTTTTAAGAAAACTGAGAAATTTACTAAAGGAGAAAATGCAGTTAACAATTAACAATATTCTCTTTACTGTACTTCTTATTATTGTTTGTGTAGAACATGTGAAGTATATATTATTAGTGTTTGTGTACAACATGTGAAGTATATATTATTATTGTTTGTGTAAAACATGTGAAGTATATATTATTATTGAATGTGTAAACCAAGTGAAGTATATATTATTATTGTTTGTGTGGACTAGATTCTGTGGTCCGGCGACAACAGTGAGTGTGCCATGCACATCTCCTCCACGTGTGAGTGTCAAGACCCTGGGTCAGGCCGTGTGGTGTACAGGAGAGTGCTATACTGCTGTAATAACACTCTTCCCGGAGCAACTTCACCTGCTCAACATGGCGCCTCCCAGACTCTTTGTCACCGGACCGCCCGGCACAGGTAAAACTGTGGTGCTGCTGATGACGGGCATAAAATGGCTGCGATGTGGTCACCACGTCTACATTGTGAGTACTTGGTATGGGAGTCGTGTAGCGTGCATCATGTTGTACCACCTGTTGCTGCAGACAGTAAATACACAACAGTCAGCAGGTGTATCACCCGGTCAGCCTCACCTCCTGCTGTATGATCTTTATGCCGGTGAAGAAATGAAGAAGGCTGTCAACGGCTTGTCACAGGCGGCGAGCGGAGGGTCGTTGTACGTCATCGCTGATGAAGTGGCGTGAGTAGTACAGCGTGTGATGTGATGATAGACACACAGGTAGATGGCGCTCGCTTGTATCTCATAATCACCACCAGGTGTTTAATAAGTGATAATTCCTCAGAGGTTGTGACAACTGATGGAGGTGTTTTGATGCACGTAAAAATAGATTTGTTGTTACATCGGCTGTTACACAGATTGTATAATAATAATAATAATAATAATAATAATAATAATAATGTTGGCTTGTATAGCGCCAAATCCTGGCCAGTGGACAGCTCAAGGCCCTGACGTCAGAAAATAAAATGACGACAAAATGTGGGTGTGTAGCGGGCCGTCTCCTCCACGTCACAGGGCAGCGTCCACACACAGCAAGAACACAGTCCTCAGCACAAATATCCAACATGTCATACAAACCGGAATACACTCCATACAACAAATATCCAACATGTCATACACTCCACAGAAAATGCAACATCCAACAGAAGACACAAGTTTCACTGGAACGCCAGCACACGCTCAAGTTTACTGATGAAAACATGAATCCCACACCACCGCGCAAGTCATGAAGTCCAAATCGAACAAGACAGTATCAAAGACCATCATCGACTAGCACATTGTCCAAGCCAGTTGTCTGCACGCATATGTCCAGTTCCTAAAATACCCTCTTCAGCCGTCCGTCCAGTGCCGGGAAAAGGCTGTCTATCAAGACCGGGCGGATGGGGTCGGATCGCAACACCTCTTTCATGGCCCTGCTGAGAACATCATCCCGCAACAGCTGCAGGCTGTTCCAAGTGGACGTCCTCAAAATGCAGCAGTCTTGTAGAGGAGCAAGGATGGCGACTTCATCATAATCAGGATTGCCGAAACTCAAAATACGACGGACGATACAAAAAAAAACAACAAAAAAACGACAAAAACGACAGAGAGCCATCCCCTCAAGCCAGTTAGGCTTAGTATCACTTAGTAGAGTAGTATCACGTGTCCTTATTATGACGTCATTTACATAGCGTGTGTAAAGACGTCATTAATTAATGACGTCAAGCAATACACACAAACATAAAAACACATATTAGTGACAGCACACAGTGTAACACGTGTATCTCAGCCTCTATAACACTCATGTCTGTGACAGTGAACACTTCAAGACTCTGTGTGACAAGCTGCTGACACAACTTCGTTGTCTCCATCTTTGGGCGGCAAGTTGTTACCATGGACACGCACCCGTCGGCTGGCAAGTGGAATATTTAACCAGACCCCTCCGCTCTCCACCGGCCGTCGTCAGGGAAGTCGAGCAGGAAGTGTTTATCACTGAAGGTTATGTCCAGCCGTACAGTGAGCGTGTTGTGCCCGACCACACAGACGGCCTGCCAGTCAGACGACTGTATCACCGAGGTGAAAGTCACTCAGGTGACAGGCCAGGTGACTGTGTCATGTGCGGTCGTGAGGTGGCCAGCTTCCTACACAGTCTCCGTGTTGGTCTTACGGGTAAGTGTGGGTATTGTGTAGTGTAACGTCTTTTGACAGGCGAACAGTTAACGGTGTGTTAATAACAAGCAGGTGAGAAACAGTCTTGTGAAGAAGACCGTGTGCTAGTCACGTGTGTTAGTCACGTGTTTCTGTCATGTTATGTCTGCAGCACTCTAGTAGTGTACTTAGTTATTTCTTTATTTTTGTAGAGGGTCGTACGGTCGAACGGCTCCCTGGACTGTCCCTTACCACGCCGCCCATATGTAAGTCAACATTGAACTGTCCCACTAGTGTCTACTGGTGTCTACATCCCCTGTCACCTGGCCCACTTGGAACTTGTGAAGGTCATTACCTGACAGTGCGGGATGGGGGTGTATACATACATCAGGTCATTCCACGCGTACACGAGAGTGATGTCCCTCGGCTTACCGGCTTGATTGATGGGACTAGCTCTCCGGATTTCTTTGGATTTTGTTATTTGTATAAGCTGATTTTGATTTTGGAGTCCATTGTTTGACCTGTCGTCATCCTAGTGATGTACTGGACTGTATTTCTTGATTGTGACATTTTGTTTCACGTCTACGGCTTGTGTTGATCCGTTGACTAACAATTCATCCTTCCACGACGCCATTTTCATCTCAGTCCAGTTTCTTGTTTGTGAAGTCGACAGCGAGATGAAACATGTTCATTGTGGCTAAACTTGTTGATGACTCGAGGCAGCAAAACTGTCTACATTTTGTTTGACATGTGGAGGTTTATCCTCAGCGGTGAAGGTGTCGCCAGTCTCCTCAGACACATCTGGTCCACAGTTTTATTCTGTCACCAGGACTTCTTAAAAATAATTTATGCAGTTATTTTAATTTTATAGACTCGTTGGATAATGAAGTACTGTATTCTTGAAGTTATTTATCAGATAGCACTACAATTTTGTATTATTATTATTATTATTATTATTATTATTATTACCGTTTCTACGCCTTCTTCCTTTTTCTTTCTGACGTCTTGGATTCTTCTTTTTCTCCCTGTCATGATTATTGTTGTTATAATTAGTATCATTTGTAAAGCGCCATGAGCCTGCTCCTAGGGCTGGGATATGGCGCTATAAAAATAACCTTTAATATTATATAATACATGCGTACTCACCTGAACACACGACCACACACACACACACACACACACGCACGCACGCACGCACGCACGCACGCACGCACGCGCGCGCGCGCTCTCAAAGACAACCACACTTCACAGTTGGACACACACTTACAAAGTCAGGAAGTCTGGATCTACAGTCAGTTTGGCTAAATAGTGCAGTGGTGGATATTCCTCCACTTGAAACTGTGGAATATCAAGGTAGTGTCAGCCAGTATTTTAGGGTCCAGGGTGTATGTGGATGTCAGAAATCCCTCTTCCAAACAACCTGGTGGTAAGGTCCCGTGGTTTGACAGACACAGGTGTCCATTGTGACAATGACAATGACCAACTTTATTTGTCCCATTGGGCAATTTGAATATGGGAATGTGCTCAAGTTAAACACTGAATGAAAAATTGCAAAATGAGAAGGAAAAGGAAGTGGGCAAGTAACATGTATCATATCATATAAATATATATAGATAAAAAACTTACACCAAGGAAATCAGGTATGCACCTATAACATCACACACTCACAAACGCACACACACCATTGACAGCTCATCTAAGATTAGATGGCACAAATGATTTCAGGTGTCTGTTACTCTTACATATAAGCATAGCATAGCGTTTACCTGAGCTTAATAATACAATTTGTTTTGGTAGTACATGTTCAGGTAATGATAAAATACATGAAGCTTTTCGTACTATTTGCTGGTCACAGAAAGAAGCTAAATCCCTCTGTTTGATACCAATTATCTTAGAACAGATGTTCACAACGCTGTTCAGACTATTCCTATCATGGACAGAGAGATTGCGAAACCAGCAGACAAATGAGAAAGATAGAAGACTCTCAATAATGACAGGTAAAAACGGCCTAAGATTACTTGGCTAACAGAAAAACTATTTAATTTATGCAAAAGATACATTCTTTGTTGGCCACGTTTAACAATGTGTTCGGTGTTTAAATTCCATTTGAGCTGACTATCAAAAATAGTTCCCAGATACCTGAAGGAGTTAACAGTTTCAACAGGTTTACTATGTATCACACCGGGAATAACAAGATCCTCATTGATTCTCCTAAAGTCTATAACTATTTCTGTAGTCTTATCTACATTCATCTCTAAATAGTTTTCATCGCACCACTGTACAAAACTTGTTAAGGCATTACCATGATCTTTTGTGTGTTCCTGCAAAAGAGTCAACAATGCAGTATCATCAGAGAACTTGATGAGGTAGCTATTTTCTTCCGTGTTTCTGCAGCTGTACATAATAAATAGCAAGGTGTGTTGTAGTCTTCAGCACTTGGATGCTTATATCCAGCTGATAGTGCAGCTGGCTTTTGCTGGAATTTGTCTGGCAATGAAGCAGCCAGGGCTTATGGTATCAGCAGTCAAATTCATAAATAGCTGATACATCAAAATGATCTGAAAATTAAAAAAAATTGGGAGTGAATGATCTTGAAATGCATTAAAACGATGTAATTAACTAAATGAACTAGTTGTCTGCCTTTAGTTTGTAAAAATAGAAATTAAAATGGCTGCAGTTGTGCTTCATAATATTGATGCTGTTTTAACTGCAAACATCTTGTCCTAAACTTTATTTAAATTCACTGCTGCTGAATCCTACAAAACAAAAATACATTTTGCAATGTATAGTTGAAATCTCTGGATAAAAGCTAATCATCCTTACCTTTGTTTTATATTTGGGAATATTCCACGGTGGTGTACAACAGGTGTTGTGTTTGTCCCAACTCCAATGTCTGTCAACTTTGAATCATAGTTAAAGGCAGAAGGCACTTCAAGTTCCCATGATTCACTCAGTATATTGGAGGGTACATTAGCTGTGATGTTACTAACACTGGCACTGGCACTACAGCTTGGTGCTGCATCTTGCTTGTCCATTGTGCTGCATGCAATATTTACAGGAGCTCGCTTTATGACATCAATGTCCTGCAATTCAAGTCTCAGTTTACTATGCATGATAATACATAAAGCTGCATATTCTGCTTACATGAACAACTGGTGGATTACATGAAACCAACTGAAGATCAAATTATGCTATATTATACCTTAACAGACAAATAAACAATTTCTAGAATGATATTTAGTAAATAAAATAAAAATTTTACTTATACCATGCATTCCATAAGTAGTAACAAAATATTTGCAACTCCAAAATGAGTAATAAACTATGAAGTCTGTAAAAATAACATATAAATGCACATATTTATTGAAGTCATTTTAACTTTGTTCTGCTGTATTTCTAATGGTCTGATCATACATCATATAAATCTGCATGAACTCTGGTCTAACACGATCGGTGTTGTAAAAGTTAGGAGGTGGGTTACACTAAAAGATAATTTAATTTATTTTTATCACTTTCAAATAACAAGCACTTTTTGTTGCACATGAGAATAATTTTAGTTCCATTTACTTTACAATAACTTGTTTTTTGGGGGAGGATTTTGTTGGTTTGTTTTTTATTTAACAGCTCTCTCTCTCTCTTTCCGATCCTTTTTCTCTCACAGACTCCGTGTTTGCTTATCCGCTCGCAGCAGCCGATGGTAAAAATGTAAAAAAGTAAAGGTCATCCCATAGCCTTGTCAGGTCGTAGGGGAGTGAGGTGTTAGAGACCCCACTTTTCTCGGGGCCAGCTTTTACATGAGGGTGGTGCCAATCTCCTCTCCCTCACTGCCTTACCTTCCCCAACCCTCTATGGAGTCAGGTACCCATTCCCATCAGCTGGGTCGACTGGGGGAAGTTTGCTGCGCTTATCGGGAATTGAACCAGCGCGCTCTAGGTTCGGACGCCAGCGCTCTAACCACTCGGCCATCCGCTTTCGCTTCCGCAGCCGATGGAGAATGCTTTGACAATGCATTTTACTGTAAGAATACTTGGAATTGCGTCCACTTTCAACTTGCGATACTGTTAAAAGCCGGCTTGTTGTTCAAGCAAATGTGTGTATTGATCTTCGAAACAATCGTCGGCCCTTTTGGTCCCGAAAAATTTTCCCGGATTGATTTGATAAAAGTTATCCATAGTCACCTGTAAGGACTGTCCGCTGGCGGAAAACCATGTGTACTTACACCCGATTTATGGTCTGAAAACATACCACAACCAAACATAACACACATGCGACCCATGACTGTGTACACAGGGTAACCGCCTTGCCGTACTGTAAATAATCTGTTATTGCTCAAGCAGCATCATCAGCCAGGGAAACCCCTCACCCGCGGCCTTTTCAGCTAACGACCCAGAGGATACGCATTTCAGTCGAAGTTTTCTGATAGATGCGCGTCACAAAAGACAAAATAACAGTAGAAGTCGTGAAACTTAGTGTTACTGTTGTCATAACTTATTCCACTTTTGAGTCTGAATATAGAGGTGAGAATCCCTTTAAAAAGACTAACGAAGGACCAACACTTGTCTATCAGTCTCCAGCCTCCGCTGATTGCGACCACACAGCTACTGGTGTGACAAAGTGTTGAGCTCTCTGTGACAGAGTGAGTCTTACTCACCTATGAGTCAGCTGTGTCTGAGTAGCAACGATTCCAAGACAAACACAGCTGAGACTGTGAACAGCCTTGAACAGATCTCTGTTACAGCCTTCTCCTCGAGCATCCAGTGCGAAAGACAGCGATTCCTTGTCGGTCTTCTTTCGTGAGGATCATCCTTTTTTATGATTGGGGCAGGCTTTTTAAGTTTGGAAGTGAGAGTGGAGAGATGCCAGGCCAGCCGCCGAGTGAAGCTCAAATAATCATCTACAGTGATGCGGCAAACTCCATCTTTGTGTGTTTCTCGTGCCACAAGCCCCCCCATCCACAAGTAGTCATCAGGGACAGACGTGTTGTTACATGTCACCATGTGATGATGTCACTGCTTATATTCATGTGTCTGTCAGTGTGTACGTAGTCATCAGGGACAGACGTGTTGTTACATGTCACCACGTGATGAGGTCACTGTTTATATCCATGTGTCTGTCAGTGTGTAGGCTGTATCTACCACATGTGACTTACACAAGAAACTCACTTTGAATGTTCACAGAGAATGTCACGACAACAACCACGACCGTCACCTCCACCAACGGCGACACAACACTGCCCTGTCTGCAGTGGAGAGACGTGCTGGTGTTGGACCAATATTTCCTTGGTGACGACTCGGGTATAATGAAGGCGCTTAAAGAAGCGGGTATTCCAGTGCGGGTGGTGGCGAATGGTGACATTGAGGACGTGGCCACAGCCCGCAGTGACGTGGTGTGGGTGACGTATGGAAATATTGTACTTGGTCTGGAGAGAAAAGTCGTCGTCTGTCTAGATGATGATCATTATGTCCGACTTCACTACATGTCCCGCTGTACGTCACAACTTGTGGTTGTCTCCTGCTGACGACAAAGTGCTGGTCATCTGACGTCATCACTTCATGACGTGTTACACAACAACTAGAGTCAACATCAACAACATACACACTGGGTCTTGTTTACACAACAACTAGTGTCAACATCAACATACGGTCTACGCACCGATTCTTGTTTACACTACCTCAGATGTATGTTCGAGGCTGTAGTTGTGTTGTCAGAGGGGTGACATGCAGGCTAATAGCCAGTACAGCGAGGGTGGTCAAGTCGCACCTGGTGCATGAGTCATAGGGTTATTTTTTTAGACAGTGAGAAAAGAAAGGGGAAAGTATTTATTTAACTGTTGCTGACCGGCGCTTCACTTCCCAGAGAGACACGGCAAGTGCCGAGACACTGCGTGTGGGGAAGTGAAGGCTGCGTCTTTCGATTTGTCGTGATTGATTTTTGTAGTATCTCAGATTTGTTTGCATAAGTTGATTTTTTTCCTGTACTTTTTTTTAAAGAAAGATATAGATATGTAGTAGTAATTTTGTTTTGTTGTAATTTTGTTATAGGCGCAGTTAGCTGGAGTTAGCTGGAATTATTTGTACCCTGGAGAGTTTGGCCAGGAGTATTTTTGTCGCTCGTCCCCAAGAGGCAGCGCCATTTCTTGTTCAACGTCTGGCCCCGAGAGGCAGCGTTTGTGTTGTGAGGTTGGGTGGCTTGTCCCGAGAGACAGCACCATTTTAAGTAAAACGTTTGTGGTTTGGGATATTTGTGTGTGAAGAATTTATGTAGTTATTTTATATACTCATCGAATCGTCAGTTTTTCCAGTGACTGCAATTTAAGAACATTATCCAGTGTGAACATCGAAAATTGACTTTGTGCTGGAGTATAAACTTTACTAGTATTCTTTGTTTACAATCAAACTGAGACAACAAACTTTCTTTTATGCTATTTGATAATTAGATTATTTTGTACTTTACAATTTATTGAATTTACTTTACTATGTTTACTGATTTAATTAAATGTATACAGGCGTCAAAAGAAGGCAGAGTTGTTATGTATGAGAAAAAAAAACGCGCAAATGTCCAGGCGTTAAGTGAACGCAGAGGCTGTGACACCCTGTACGTCACACTGTATAACAGTCTACATTAAATGTGTTCATGGGTCTAGTCAAGTGTCATGTCATCTTGATGTCACACTGGCAAGTTGTGTATGACTGTGTGTGTGTGTGTGTGTGAGAGAGAGAGAGAGAGACTGTGTTGGTGTGACTGTGTGTGTGAGACTGTGTGACTGTGTCACAGTGTGTGTGCGTGTGTGTGGACATCGTACCTGTGGTAGGCATGTCAACTATCACTGAAGGGTAACATATAGTGAAATAGTCGGCTCCGCGTGGGTGGCTGAAGCTCACCTGTTGAATGAGTAACAGGTGTTATTTAGATGAAAGAGAAAAGGGGATACAATATAATTAACCATCGCCGGCCAGCGCTTGACTTCCCAGAGAGACAGGCACTTGGCGAGACACTGAGTAGGAAGTAGAGGATCAAAGAAAATGTCCAGGCGACTACGTGAGTGTAAGCGTCTGTCACACAAGTGTAAGCCTTTTCGCCATGTTGTCAACACACTTGTCAATAAAATGGACTTAGAGACGCTTCCAATGTCAATGGTTTGAGAAAAATTTTGTCCAACATAACACTACACCATCATCTGTCATCACCTCTCTCTACATGTTACTGATCCAACACTACATCATCACCTGCCGATTTTATCTAAAAGAGAAGACAAATTCCGGATGTCACAGTAAGCTAATAGTACGATTATTACACTATTGTGTCACGGGTATGATAGTAAACTAATAATACTAATGACTATAATGTCACCGACTCGTTCGTTCCCTGATGTAGATGACCAAAGGGGCACCTTTAGTGTGCGAGGATATGGAGTGGGTCTGTTTCAGCCGCTGAACGAAGCGAAGTGGGCGGGGCAAGTTTGGAGGGTGAGACAGGAGGAAAGCAAACATGAGCACAGTGATGGGGATATTTATAGCAAAGACAGTGCAGGTGCATGTTGTATCATCGGAACACTATTTTGTTCAGTTTGCTTTGTCCACCCATCACCCGATATTAGTGAGTTTGAGATTCGTGACGCGTAGGGAAGACGTGTGCGGCAACGAGGGACAAACACTTGTCTACCAGTCTCCAGCCTCCGCTGATTGCGACCACATAGCTACTGGTGTGACAAAGTGTTGAGTTCTTTGTGACAGAGTCACCTATGAGTCGGCTGTGCTTGAATAGCCATGATTACAAGACAAACTCACAGCAGAAAATGTGAACAACCTTGAACAGATCTGTTACAGCCTTCTCCTCGAGCATCCAGTGTGAATGACAACCATTCCTCGTCGGTCATAATGTTAAAGGTGGAATTTCTTTAGACAGTAGGAAGAGAATGGTTTCGCCAGTGCGAGGAAGGAGAACACGCGGTGCTGACAGCTAGCGGCCAGTCGTCTCCAAATTCTACCCGGACAATAAGCAGGGTAGAGATCACAGGCACTGCCGACTAGTCTGGGACTCAAATATCTTTCTCACCCGTAATTCTGTATGGTCTGAGAGGTGATTATGAAAATATCAAGGTGGTGATCTGTCACAAATTCTACGATTTCAACTCGATAATCTATGTACAGTTAAGTATCCGTGACTTTGTCTGATCATAAACCAACGTATAGTCAATGTTAACACCGCCACGGGCAGACAGGACACTGACCACAAACAATGACTACACGGCGTGCTCCACGTGTTCTTTCTCTCAACACCAAAACAAAGATCTGTGCGTGGGTTCCTACTGTCTTCTATTTTGTGGGAGGGGTCTAACTAAGATAACACTTCAAAATGCCCAACTACTCTACAACTCTCACAAAATTCTTAGAAATTTTCCATCCTACATATCTCATTAGAGGTCAATAAACATGAAAAAAATCCCTGTGTAACTAATCAAAATACGTCACTGGTCAAACCTAAATCAATACATCAATAAGCAAGCGTGAAGTCAATATATCAGTCGTCGAGCATAACTCAATACATCAATAATCAAACGTGAATCAAATATATCAGTCGTCGAGCATAAATCAATCTGACTGTTCTCGAAGGTTCTAATTCCAGTTCTCCAACGTAAATTGACATACATACGACAAGTCCCGAAACGATAGTCTTATGTCAAGTACAAAAAGGACCAAACATACTTACTGTTCCTGGTCCACTTTGCATTCATTCACGCACTCGTAAACACATATCTCTTATCTCCCTGAACCGCTTCTCTTGACGAGTAGTCGGCTTTCTCCTGGATCATTTATGACCCAACTCTCCTGCTCCTGTTGACAAGGTATAATCCATACGCTGGAGACAGCACTCCCGGGAGGAGGGGGGTCAGGTACACCACAGTTAGAAGGTAAGATACTCCCGGGTTGTAGGCCACACCGATCGCTGACAACACAATACTTCCGGGTTGTACTTTCCCACTCCTCGTGAAGACAATATACTTCAACACTTCAACTCCACGATATTTCCATTCAATCTTCTCGACTCTCCCAGCGAATTCTGTACAACTCCCACACTCTGAATAGCGGGTGTTGTCGACAATATCCACTGTTACTTCTGAGTGGGGCTGACTTGGCAGGTACCACTCGCTGTAGCGATATCTTCACTCATCTTCTTTCCCCCAACTTAATTCCTGAAAACACTTATTCTTCCATGATTAATCACGTCACCTGCACTAACGCAGTATATAATGCTTTCACCACTATCATACCTCTTTCTAAGAACCTTCAATATCATACGCGCTCATCATTCTCTCCAGGCCTATTACAAAGACCAAGTAATAAAGAAAATCACTATTTCAAAGATCCATCAATAAAGAAACATCCCATACCTTGGCTAGGCAAGGAATTAGGTCTACTCGCTTCTCGCTTCCACACAGTAAGTCTTCTAGGTCCTTCCTCTAGGACTTTTAGTCGGGGAATGAAATAAAATCTGTTCACCTGCATTGCAGGGACTCTGACTACTTTGCTCAGTCCTCCTGTAAACTATACTCACTCCATTCATCTGCTTTCATTCAGGGGGGGACTAGTATTGTAGCCTATTACATAAAGGGAACTAACTGCTGCCGAACATGAAAAACATTGTTTTCTAAACGAATACAGAATTGGCACACACACACAAGGGTGACAAACCCTACTGGGTGAAACTATCAGGGGCGACAACCCCCTCTCCATAACAGTCAATCGGTTTTATGCAAAGTGAAACAAAGTACCTGAGATCTCTTAATATTGCCACTCGATCTCCCTCTCACTGAGACTTTTAAACGGGAATTAAAACACATTTCCCAGCTACTAACAGTCCACTTCCCACGTGTTCTCTCTTTCCCTTTATATTTCTTGATATTTCTTGATAAGTCTGTCCGACATCTCTGCAACACCTGTGCAATCTAATAGTCAACATGTTGATTGATAACTTCACAAATATTTTGTATGTTTAACTGCCGTATTCTTCATTATGTGAGTCTGGATAGTGATCGGTGTGATTGTAGGTCCGTGCCGTCTGTATATTTGCTGCAGTCAGAAGAAGAATCTCTCTGGGAAGCAGTCACGTGAACATGCAGTCACTAATATACTCTGTCTCCGTGAGATACCTTGCTGCTGACACGGAGTTAACTCAAAGAACCAACCAATCAGCTGCCGCGTGTTCAAAAAATAGACAGGAATGGTCAGGATGATGGATCCATGTCTGGCAAGCTCTTTGTGACAATCTACCGTCTGTAGTGTGCGGCGGTGAGTTCTCCCACATTCTCTCTCTCTCTCTGCACACAGCATGAACTTCCACAGACCTGACAGAGTTTCTCCAGAATTATTCTTTCCAGAAAAGTCTTCTCAGATTTCGATTCAAGCTTTCGAGCTTTCTTTTCACGCGTGTCTCACTGTCTCTACTATTGTTCCTGAGGCAGTCCCTGCGAGAACTTCCATTGTCCCATTCCAGCAATTGAGCAGTTCTAATGTCACTTGGTCTTTCTGTTTTATTTGCATTCTGTAGTTAATTTGATCATTAAAAACTAATAAACAGCGGGACCACCTAGTAATGGCTGTTTAATGCGCATAGATTTTTGTAAATACAGCCGCGACATTCCTCTGCATGTAACGACCATGTGGATGTACAGGTACGTGGATGATCAAGTGACTAAAACACTGGCCTGGAGAGTCGCTCACCTGTCTGTTGATGTTCACTGCTAGAAACTCCGCCCTCTCAAGTCACATCATGAACAATCTAATGGCGACTATTAATTTATAGCAGGAAGAGGTGTTTAACCTGATTTTGGACAAACAACGTGCATAGCAGCAACAGGTTCATTGATTTCAACCAGATAATCCTAGTGAACAGTTGGACATGGGGCTTGTGCAACACTTATCAGAGGTTCCCTGAAAGACTTGAAAATAAGCAAGAGTGTCGCTGGTGGTCTTGATGTGATCCCCCTTCCATCTCATGGCCTCCAGTTTCTTTTTACCGGTCAGCCTCATTGAGACAATAAATGGTGGGCTTAGCTTAATTCTTTGTTAAAACATATAGTATTCCGTTAAACGAGGTAAGCCAGCACTATACAGTGTATAAAATCCTTTTAGAAAAAGGCTCCCATCAACACGAAGCTAATAATACCCCATCCTGCTGGTTCAATAGATGGTTACATTATTTATCAACAAAGATAAGATATGGCAGAAGAAGGGGTGGCCAACACATTCAACAGTTGCCTTAAACCCGGTTAATCACAAGTTCACCCAGCTATGGGACCTTTACCTTCTGGCCGTCACCGTACAGTTACAAGATGGATACTGCAGGTTACAGCTCCTCTCTGATTTTATAGTTCCATGTATACGATGTATTGTATAGATGGCAAACGTGCCATAACTTCTTTTAAGAGTGTGCTAAAATGCACGCGCATGGCTACCTTATATCAGGCAGCAGTTTAAAACCAAAAACAACTGCAGCCAATAATCGCAGCTGCAGTTTACCTGCAGAGGTTGTTTCCCTTAGTCCATTTTTCGTATTACCCAGTTTTATTTTATTTTTAAATGTCTGCTGCTGCATGGGTTTGCCTGATGACATTTTAAAATCTAGTGGCTTGAAATTATTCAGTAAATGTGGAGCGAAATCAGACATGCTAACCATCAGATTTGGATATTTAATCGGCGTCTGACACTTGCGTAGACGCACGACTAGGCCGTCAAACAAGCGATTAGATGGAGGAGGGAAATAATGTGTCATTTATCTTAAATAAAAACGACAGATCAGATAACTAAACAAAACCAAAGATACCGTTTCTTGATTAATATTTTTATCTCTGGGCTGCACGGCACCGAATTAATTAACATCATGAAATATATCTTTCTTTTTAAATATTTTGCTAGTGGTACTTCTCTAAGAAAGTATAACGTATAAAGAGTATACATGTATTTTTTGTCTCAAAATTGTTTTTAACAATTATTTTACGATCTTTTGTTCCACCACTTCGGATTTTTTTTGTTCTTTTTACTAAACGAAAGAGCGATATTACTCAGCAGTAATGAAAGGGTTTAACGAGTTTTCCGTGGCATCATGTCCAAGAACAAGGCTTGGAATTGTACTTGGAGACCTGAAGACAGTGACTTATGACCTTGCAGGGGATGCGATGTTGCTGAGGAAAGGATTGGTCAGATGAGTGTCTTGAAACAATATTAAACAAATCGGTATTTTGTTTGTCGTCAGACAAATGTGCTACATATCTGAGAAGGCTTGGTGCCACAGAGATGTGTATTTTTGTTTTTGTGTCTTTGATATGAATGATAAGGTGCATTGGATGCCTGCGTAAAGTGAGCTTGTGTGGCTGTGTATGTGCTAAGACCTTAATGCATTTTCAGCATTTTCCACATTCATATCTTTAATCTTACAAATATAATTTGGTGGCCATCTTTTCATTTTTATCACTTTCTCACCTCCCGTCATCATCGCTTTACATTTATGTGCATATTTTATGGCCTTTTCTGGATAGAAGATGGTGTTAACATCCTTGAGGAATCCTACTTTAGCATGAAACAACAGCTTTTGGGGATTGGCCTTCTCTCGGTGGGGACATCTAATGCACTAGTGGGCACAGCGTGCAAGCACATTGGAGTCCACATTTGGAGCTGATTCTGATAGACCCCATTCACCACGATCGCCATTTTGACTCTCGCTAAAAACAATTTACGCGAGTTTAGAAGAGCTCCGAGCTGTTTTAAATTTAGAGAAGAAAATCTTTCTTAAAATGCATGCAACACGTTTAAGCGAATTAGAAGCATTTTGGTAAAAACACTTGTAAATTTGCTTCTGTGAAACAGTTTTAAGATTGAGAAACGTGTCATGCAACTCAGCCCAGAGCGTGGGAATTTTGTAATGACTTCAATTTATTTTAGTTATTTTGTTATTTTTGCCTGAAATATCCAACTGTATGCAAGCTACATGCGACCAGTTTTGAATGGAAGTATAGCAGAAACAGTTTACTGATATTTTAGTATAAATTCACTGAAATGTATGGTAAATATCACGGACCTTCATTCACTGGATAAGAGATCGGCATTAGTGCCGTGCAGGTCGGTGACGCCTCCATAGCCTTTGCTGACTGTGTGCGGGACCTCGGGCTGTTTATTGATGCAGAGCTCTCCATGTGTAATCATGTTAGTTCTGTTGTGGCAAAATCCTACTACTTTTTGAGGACTTTAGGTAGACTACGGCCCATGCTGACTCAAGCTGCTGCCAACTCACTTGCTGTGGCTACCATCATATCAAGATTAGACTACTGTAATAGTGCATTGTGGGGTATACCTGCTACGCAGTTGGATCGACTCCAAAGATTTCAAAACACAGCCGCCAGGATTGTCACCCGTGCAAAGTGGTCCACTGAGCACATCACCCCTATCCTACAGAGCCTTCACTGGCTCCCAGTCAACAAGCGCATTGACCACAAAGTGTTTCGATTGCACAGTCCTGCATGTTTAAAACTGCTCCTGACTATTTACAAGAGGTAGTTCCTCCTTACCGGCCGTCACGTGGTCTGCGCTCTGGGTCCCAGTCACGCTTCTGTCTCCCTGCAGTGGAAGACACAAACAAGAAGACACTGGAGCCAGGGCCTTCAAAAACGCGGCACCTAAACTGTGGAATGCTCTGCCATCGTCACTGTCCACCATCACCTCACAGACCACGTTTCGAAAAAGACTGAAGACCCATCTGTTTACTTAAGACGGACTTAAACTTAAACAACCAAGCACCACTTGTGTCTTTATTTTTTACTTTCCTGGTGTTTATTTATTTATTTACTTTGTTTTTCTTTTTTTTCTTATTTGTTATTTATTTTGTTTTTGCTGCGCAATGAGCATTCTTCCGAATGGATACCTGCGCATTACAAATGGACATCATCATCATCATCATCATCATCATCATCATCATCATCATCATCATCATCATCATCATCATCATCATCATCATCATCATCATCATCATCATCATCATCATCATCATCATCATCAGTGTCTCTCATTCGTTGCCTCTTTGCTCTATCATAGGAGTGACCAATCGTAACAAACCCTAACAACGAAGAGCTTTAATTCGCTTCTGTTTTCTGTCAAAATGGCGGATCTTCCTAACGTTGAAAAAATTTTAGAAGTGAGTAATTAAGGTTTTCTGTCATCAGAACCTTGTTAAAGAAGATTGATTGCAAAATAAACAGAATTTTCTGTAAAATGTATTCTGTTTGTTCATAGAAAACGCATTTAGATTTTGTAAAAAAAAACCATCGTCACAACAGATGCTATTGACTTGTTTTACCACTAACAATTAAAAAAACATTATTCTTTATTTTTTTGGAAACAATTGTACAGATTATACAGTTACAAAAACAAAATATCTACTTTAAGAATTATTTTTTTAATGTATGCAAACAAAAAACCGGAAGCACGTGGCCTGTCTAAAGGAAAGCCGAGACTTATACCGGACATGAGCCTGAGTCGCTTATCCAGTAATGAAGGTCCGTGGTAAATATTGTCTATGGAAACGTGTGGGGGCCTTGGCTGGGGATGTGTGGGTGTTGTATTGTTCATTTTTTATGCGGGAAGGTAAGAGTATTGCGTAGTTGACATATTCTCGCATCCGTCTAGTTGCTGTTCTCCAGAAACATCTGTTGCAGCTCCTTCCTTTAATCAGCTCAGTATCGTCATTACCAGTCAGCGTATCCCTCGAAACGAATCCGTTAGCAAATTTTAGTTGATCAACGACGTGTTTCTATAGTTCTTCCTCCCTTAATCGGTGTCTGCGTTCCAGGCAGATGTTGATGGTGTACAGAAATGAGATCCGCATTGAACAGAGTTCAGGTGAGTAAGGTGCAGTCCCTCAAACACCAGGGTGCGACCATATCCAAGGACAGTAGCTGCGCGGCAAACGTACGGTTAAAGGATCACGGCAGCAACAGCGGCGATGGCTCGGCTCACCTAACTTTGTGACAGCAAATGTGTCACCTTCCGTACTAGTCATTATATCATGGAGTACTAAATTATACATATAATGACCGCAATTTTTTTTTTACTTAGGTGTCAGTGTACGCAATGTTCAAATAACCTGTTGTTGCAAACTGCTGCTGTTACACAGAATTTGTAAAAATCTAAAGTGGTTGAGCACAGGTAAATTAGGACTTACTGATGCAGGCTTTAAACATTCAGTTTAGGGATTTTTTCTCAAAGAAGAGTTTCATTGTTTTCTAGTGCATGTATGTAGTATTTAATTATATATACACCCTGACTCACCAACTACTGCATTTAAACACACACACACACACACACACACACACACACGGAAAACAAAGTGGTGAATAAAGGAAAACAAAATTTTATAAATTTACACAAAATTTCATTGTGGATAGCACAAGAGTAAACAAGAAACCAAAATGCATCACAGAAGTTCCTAGCTTTTACAATGTTTTATACTTTTTTATGTGACATTTTTTTTCTTTTTAGGTAATATCGATATAATCAACTTAGGACATAGTGTCACCGGCGTCTAGAAAAGACCAAACATGTCCCTATATTATCTTGTGCCTTAAGAGTAATTAGAAAACGTTTTCGAGTGAAAACTTATTAGATTCCAGTATCCCACTTTGTAAAATGATGTGAAATGAATGTTTCATATTCATTTAAGACATATATATATATATATAAGTCCTACGTCCTACGGTAAGAGTTCCGTACGCAGGATCAACAGATTAAGGCTCTCGTGTGTAGATTTGGCCATGTGACTTCTAACCGCTACCTTGTGCAAATGATTTGTGTTTTTATCACAAAGTGAAGATGGGGGTCTCTCTGGTGTCGTGGGTGTGAATGTGTGATGGTACTCCTGATTAATGATGTGCTGCACGGTTCCATCATTTGCTTCTTTATAGAGCTACTACTGACTGCATTTTGAGATAAATGAAGTCGTATCTGATGTTCTATCCAGATTTACTTCTGTTAAAAGAGATTACCGCGGCATTTTTTGACAATACAGTGTCTCTCAGATTCGACAAAGTTTAAAATACTCGCCATTTCAGAGATTTACCCGTTTTCCCGCTTAGTGAAGACACAGGTCACAACCAGACTTTAAATATAAATAACATCTAGGGCTTAGTATTCACACGTCATCATCATCATCATCATCATCATCATCATCATCATCATCATCATCATCATCATCATCATCATCATCATCATCATCATCGATCTGTGTGAAATTGTGTCGGTAGTTCCTTGCTGAAGAAGTGCATTGCATCACTTTAGAAATCGTCTCGTGATATACAATATGACAGTTACCGGTATCATTTTGAGCTAGATTACCAAACATCGCATATAGCCTTTATTATCCTTTTCATATCTAAAGTTCAATTTACAGATAACAAAATCAAAATTGCTGAAAAAAACTCATCCAGCTTACTATCCAGTTACTCTAGCAGGCCTGCTCCTGTCCTCAAAGTCAGTCTTGATCAGGGTTACGATGATTCCTGGCATATTTTTTATCATTAAGATTTTTTCTTCTTCAGCCCCCTTCCTCCCAGTGATATGATTTAACAAGTTATTATTATAATAATGTCCTTCATCAGAGCTGGGAGGGAGGAGGGTCTGAAGATATTATTATTATTATTATTATTATTATTATTATTATTATTATTATTATTATTATTATTATTATTATTATTATTATGTTAATGTCTAAATCTCGATATCCCAGTCCTGAAAAAATTTGCAGAAAAAAAATCCTGGTACCCTGAGCTCCGAACACACGAAAAGTTAGAACACACACATTCTTTTGCTTTACACGAAGGAACACATTGTGATTTTGTAAACTCCAATTCCCCATTCTGTATCTTTACTTTTCAAGGGATGTCTTACCTAGATGATAGTATTTCCGTCTACCATTTCATGTTTTTGGATGTGCAGGTGAGATGTTCGACCGATTTGCTCGTGACATTGAGACTGGTTTAGTGCACACGACAAAATCGCTGCAATCATAATAACGAAACATTTATTTTCATTGTTTAAACATATTTTGATGGAGATAAAATACTGTAGCTCTGACGAGATAAATTTTGATAAGATCTTACCGTCCTGAAAGTATGAGGTATTCCACACTGTAACCATAAAATCTGAGGAAAATCAAGATTTTACTAAAATTTTATCGACTTAAAAAAATCAAATTTAATTGCCCGCTGTTTCGTGAAAGATTTTGCAAAATTTTGCATCTATTAGAACATTCAATGTTTCTTAAGGTCGCTGGTTATTTCCTTTATAAACCGTCTGTGGCAAAATATCCGGGTCCAGGATTATCTATTCATGTAGCACATAGACCGCTATTGTGTAATCTCAGAAGAGATTAACAGATTTTTTTATGTTGTACCTGTTCTCATATTTTAGGCATGTGAAGATTTCAATTAGACATTGCTCAGAATATGTGCCTCTCACATATTAAACATATTTGCTTTAGAAATGCATTGATTAGGTTTAGATTTGGAATAACTGATTTTAACTTTCCATAAACTTTATTACTTCAGCAATGCTTTTTACAAAGTCCATTTTGCAATACCACTGAATCCCAAATATATTTTGTATTCATTTGTCCCACATATGCAGATGTACATGAAGAATACATCCCAAAATGTTCCATAAATACCCATCCTGCTTTAGGCTCTCTATTTATTGTCTTACAGCAACCCAAAGTGGACATGGAGGATTGTATGTTTTCTTTGTAAAGCAAATATAAGAAGAAATAAGGATATGTGCACTGAAGTGTGTGTGTGTGTGTGTGTGTGTGTGTGTGTGTGTGTGTGCGTGCGCGCGTATGGGATTTATGTGTGCTGGTTAGAGAATATGAGACTTCTCCTAGCATATATGTTTAGGTGCTGCTAGGTCTTTAGGTTTATATGTCTTGTATGGTAGTATGAATGAAAAGAAAATTATACAGTATGGTTCATAAGACTGAGCGAGTGTGTGTAAGTATGTGTAAGATACACATAGGTATAAACCACCTATGTTTTGATGACCCATGGCTGTAAGTGTGCTTTTAGAGAGAAAGTGTATATATATATATATTCATAAAAACTGTGTTGTTAAGTATACGCATATGTTAAGTTACTTTAATAAATGTTGTTCAGGTTCCCCATGAAATGGGCTCAGTCCTCATCAGTAAAAGTTCAATGTCAAATCGGTTAGTTTGCGTGTTGCCTTCGGACAGCGTCGCTCTACCGACAAGACTATCTACTTTCTATTGCAGGACATCCGATTTTTAAAATAGTCTGTAATGTGACTAGTCTATAGTCCTACTAAATGCTGCCGTTTTAACTGCCCTAAATCCACACGTGTAAGGAAGACCTGACCTTGGAGAAAATTTTAAAGAAGGATCTCCCGTAAATAAGAGAGCTAGACCACTTCCTAGAAGGTCAAAAATCTTTTGCAAAAGATATACCAATGTCATTTAGGTAAGTACATTATGTAAATAAAACTTTTCATGCATCTAATCAATTAATATTTAAAGAATGTCAAACTATAACGAGCATGATTTCTTCAGAGTTATTTCAATGACCCTTAATTCTGGAGATATCGATTTCCGAAAATCTAAACCATTGAATAATTCACCTTTGTTTTATTCCATTTTATTTTCTCTAGCAATTCAAATTCTTTTCCTACGCTGATTTTGATAACCTGAGTCATCGTTTCTAAAACTGCTTTAGCCAAGGTCACATGGTAACCCTAATGGTATGGTGGGGGGTGTAAAATCATCCACAAGGCTTAGTCTTGAAAGAACAAGCCAGAGACCTCTCAGGTAAGTAAAGGGGTGTGTATACCCGCTTATTGAAATGTCATGAAAGTAAGAGCTCATTAACTTGCTAAAGCAAGGCATGCGTGACCATCTGGCCAGCACAGATGTCTATGACATCTGGACCCTCTGGACAGGTATGCCTAAAGACTAGGTAGACAGTAACACCTGAGGGTGTCGAGCAGAACGTACTAGCATCACGCGGGTTTGGACTAGTCACATGTTTATCCAGCCACCTGTAGTTTGTGCTATTGTCAAGGAGATGGGGTTCGTCTTCTTCTTGTCTGTTCTGGCTAATTGCTAAATGGGCAAAGGATGTTGCGTGTGTGTTGTTGTCCAATGGCATCTATTGTTGAATGCTTTTGTAAGAATTAACAAAAAAGGAATCAGTAAATCGAAAGAGGACATCGGTTTCGACAGAGCACGTGGATCAGACTCGAGCCTCTTACCTTTTTTTGCGCCAGCACAATTTTCTTTCAGGCTGAGACTTAAGCAAAAAGCGCAGAGTACCGGAAGAGAAGTTGGAACGTTTGGATTAGAAAACCGTGAGGCAAGGGCTGAGTCACTCTCGGGTCACTTCTTTTATGATGACAAGAAGGCTGAAGCTTTTAACCCGGGTAGGGTCTAAAATGCATTTCCAGATGAATAAAGGCCCACAGGCATGCTAGTTTCACTTCTAAAAGTTGCTTAGCCAACCCAGATCTTTCAGCCGTTAAAGACAATCATTCCTTAGCAGTGAAAGTAATTTAGACTATGTCCTTTGGCTGAAACCGGGTAGTTTAGTATATGTCGGAGCCCTACAAGGGTGGCGGACGTCACTATGATCCACTGTGAGTCCCACGGGGCGGCAGGCAGACCAAACGGAAGAGCGACGAACGGGAAGACCATCCCATTGTTATCAAAGCCGAGGAAGTGTTGACTGAAGCATCCGTCAAATCGACGCTCGCTGCAAAGTCTCCTGGGGCTACTGAGCGTCTAACCAACAGGACTGTTTTCATGGAGAAGTAGGGGCTCCTGTCGAAAGCCTTAAAGGTGCTCAAGTCTAGAATCATCCGCATTTTTTTCCTACAGATTTTGGCACTAGAATAAAAGCGAAGATTAAAAAAATACTTCACTTCTTTGATGACGCCATTGAGAACTAAAAGGGTAGTTTCATGTGTGATAAACATGTTACAGCTTTCTGTCAGTATGTCTATTATGATAAACATGTTACAGCTGTATGTCAGTATGTCTATTATGATAAACATGTTACAGCTGTCTGTCGGCCTGCCTATTATGAGCTCCGTAAGATCAGTGCCATCCGTCATTTTCTCCCTACACGCGCTACCAACACTCTTGTCTGTGCGTTTGTTCTTTCTCGACTTGACTACTGCAACTTCTTGCTGGCAGGCTGCCCTGACTACCTCATTCAGAGACTCCAGAAAGTACAGAACTCCGCTGCACGTCTGGTGCTTAAAGCCACGAAACGGGACCATGTCACTCCTCTCCTCCGTTTTCTGCACTGACTACCCATCCGTTCTCGCATTCAGTACAAACTGTCTGTGCTGTGTTTTAATTTCTTTGCAGGCTCCTGTCCTGACTATTTCTCTGAACTTCTTATCCCTTAAGTTCTGGCCATACAACTACGCTCTTCGTCTGATGACCTTATCCTAACTGTTCCTGTCACCAGAACAACAAAATATGGTCACAGAATTTGTGGCTACTGTGCATCAAAACAATGGAACTCTCTCCCTTTCCATATCCGCCACCTTCTTACAATTGAATCCTTCAAATCTGCACTGAAAACGCACCTCTTCCTTGAGTATTACTCCTAACACAGTCCACACAATGCTCGTCTTTCTTACCTTCCCCCTCCCGCTCTTGATACTTTTCTCCCCATCTTTTTCTGCAGAATCACTGTCTTCTCTGTTCCTGTTACTTGCTGCCTTTTGTGTTTTCTTTGTTTTCGGTTAGTCGTCAGTACTGTCGTTTATTCTTCCATCCCTCGTGTTCTATCCATTTAGTCCATGTCTTTTCCTCGTTTTAAGCGCTGAGCATGCTCTATATGAGTGTGAATATGCGCTATACAAGTCTTCATTTATTACTTCTGGTGAAATTGAAAGAAAGGCTGTTGGCAGACTTTGGTCCCATATGGTTCCAATGTGGTAAGGCTTAGAAGCCTTTGAAGAGTCATCTGCAGGCAGACTAAGCCATCTCCCCATGCATGTCAGAAAGGCCCAAAGACCTCCATGGAGGTGGCGCATTCAATGAGCAATCAGAGTGTGAGACTTCCAACGACGAGACGCAGATGCCATGGCTTTGCAAAAAGCTGTTGTCCGATGTAGAAGAGAGGCTCCTATCTTTTGACGTTGTAGTATCCGAATAAGCTTATTAAAATTAGACAAAAGAATTTTCTTTGAAACAAACTGGGGATGTTTTGAAATGCATGTCGTTAGAGTGAGACAATAACGTAAGAACACACATGTCGTATTATCTGATCCTTCGCTAATTAGTGTCTTGCAGCATTCTCTGCAGCTCTTTCTGTGGCAGTGTTTTTACAGAAAGCAATGTTTTAATTAGCTCAATGGTGTCATTACCTGTCAAAATAACCTTTGTATTACCAGTGAATCCATTAGCACATTTTAGTTGGTCAATGATACGCTTCCGTCTTTTTTCCTCCCTTCTTCGGCGTTTACGTTCCAGGTAGATGTTGATGGTGTACAGGAAGGGGTTCACCACAGCGTTAATAGGAAGAACGAAAATGGCGATCCCCACATTGAGCTCTCCGGAAATAGGGAAATCGTTAGACGCAAGCATTCCTGCTAAACCAACAGGAAACCAGCACAAGAAATCTGACATCACTACTGTGATTAACCGTTTAGCAATAGTAACCTCTTTTCTAGACTTCGATGCATTTTGTTCTGACATAGAATTTGCGTGAACAGCCCAATAAATCAAAGCCTGTCCAAAAATAATAAGAATAAAGAAACTAAAATTTAAAATTATTATAACTCCAAAGGCATATAAGCGACCTGGAAATTGTACCCTTGAGGTAGGAAGTGGAATACAGATGCTTGTCTGACTGTAAAACTCCCAGTGTGATGTCATCGGCAGTAGAGGCACAACCGCCAAGGCCACACCTGTAAGCCACGACACTGCGCATGCGCACTGCGCTGAACGTTTTCCAAAGTGCACCTGGCTGAAAGGAAAACGGAGAACAAGGAAGCGGTCACATGTGATGAGAAAGATGATGAAAACAGAAACTTCACATGACAGTAAAGACATAAAACCTGCCAGTTTACACAAACTGCTGTTTCTCCAGCCGACATCCTCCCATACATATGATCCTCTGTACCTGAAGTCGGAAATACCGATGATTGACAGGTACAACCCCATCAGCAAGTCCGCCACACACAGGTTGGTGACGAAGACGTCATACCCGACGTTACCTGACGTTTTGTGGAAAATCAAACGGTAAACCAAGGAGCTGAGGTTTCCCAGTAGCGCCAGTGAGGCAAAGATGGCGACTCCTGCTCGGTAGACTCCGGATCGCAGCAGATCGTCACAGGAAGAAACTTCATCGGAAGGAGCGTGACAGTTGAGCACGTTGAACCCAGGGGGCAGTATCGCCGGACAACACAGTTTGTAGTTGTCAGTAAAAATGCTTTCTAATTTGCCTAGATTTTGAAATATTTCTCGTGGGAATACAGTCAAAGGGCAAAGAGTCAGGTCTAATATTCTCAAATTGCTTATTGAGCTAAAGCCTCGTCCCGTCATGTGGTGTAAATGGCTGCCAGAGAGATTTAACAACGATAACTCCTTGAAGAAGGAAAAGTTGCTGAAGTCTATTTTGGGAAGGTTGACGTCAGACAGGTCGAGAATTTCGAGAGACGATGTTTGCTTGATGTCCACGAAAGAGAAAATATTTATTGGATTCAAGCTTAATTTCAGAGACTCTAGACTGTTAAGACCAGCGAAAGAACTGCTGCTAATGTGAGTTAAGTCATTACTGCTGAGGTCCAGAATGCGGAGATTAGGCAATGTCACTTCATGCAGCCTGGTTATATTACAGCGAACCATATTCAGATAAATAAGGTAGATATTTTCTCTAAAGTCAATCAAGTTCATCGCTGTCCCACTGACATCAACGTACCGAAGGTTAGGATGGGTAGCAGCATGGAAAATACCAGAGCAAACGAAAGCCCAGCCGTGACAGACACAGTTGTCTGGACATGTTTCATTGCACAATATTTCATCATCATGTTTGGGACACTGGTAGATCCCATCACACACGTGACTCTCGTGAACACACACCTGAGAGCCGCGGCAGCGGTAGAAGCCGGGACACGTGTACCTGTCACATGCCGCCTCGTCTTCGTGACCAGGACAGTCGTTGACCCCGTTACATCGGAGGTACACTGGCAGGCAGACCTGCTCAAGAGTGACACAAGTGAAGTAGGAATCAGGACAAAGAAACATCTCTGATGAATTATCTCCAGGTTGTCTGTAAGGTAAAAAAGCGAATTTTCCTTGTAAATCGAGATCAATTTTAAGGGGGAGGTTAAGCTCCAGATTGTTGTAAGTATTGCTGTAAGCACTGTAAGATTGACATCGGTCTTCGTCGGCACGATCATCACAGTCTACTTGTCCGTTACAGCGCTCCCAACGTTGAACACACTGCACACAGAATAGTCTCATGTTTGCTATTGTTTGTTGCCATTAGATAAAAGTAGTAAGTCGAATACCCTTGTGTAAACTGCTTTGAAAGCTTTTTATATAATAAACCTCTCTTCAGTTAGTTTAGACTTGTGAGTAATCAGCTGTAGTAGATCTTTTATTGTTTGTGTATGAGTGCAGTTGTGCGTCTTTGTGTGACTTATTTGGACGAAGTGATTTTCAATGTAAAATAATCGTTATGTTGGGGTAAGTGTGCATAGGACTTAGTACATCGTGCAAGAGGCATCTGTTCAATGTAAAGTCAGAAAACCGTTAGTTTTTATCCGCTTTTATAGAAAGTCTAGAACGCGTTTAAAAATCAATAGAAAAGCAGCAAACCCTTCTGCCTGCACATCGAAAAGGAGACAATGAACCGCATGGTGGAAAATAGCAGAAGTCCTCGTCACTCCCGTCTTTGCAGTCAGCACGATGATCACAGAGTAGTGTGTACGGGACACTCTGATGCACGCCGACACATTGAAACGGAGGCGGAAGTGACGTCAGTGATGCTGAACATGAGTCTGTAGTGCCATCTGTCCTGCCCCAGCATCTAGAAGCCTCATCACACGCCAGAAACACGTGTGTGAAGTGATGATCTGGACATCGTAGGTACCCTGACTGTTAAACACATTGCAGAAGTGCTGAGACATTGGTTGTCGCACAAAACTTCGTGATCAGTATAATTGAAAATTTTTTTAAAACGTTTTATGCATAGTACAAATGATGTTCTTAATTACAACAGGATTTTAAAAGTTATTAGACTATAATTGCAGTAGTAGGGGTATCAGCCTCTAGAGAAACTTGATGGGGCTCATGAAGGGGTGATACTAAGCGATGAGATGAAGTGCAGAGATTGATATGTGTGTTTTGAGGACTTTGATTCCCAATTAATGACGTTGGACTCTCGCCATCGAGTACTGTGCGGTCAGTGAGTCTAATGGAAACCTTTCTTTTTGCCTCGGGATGCGCCCCAAAGCGAGGATTGTTTGTGAGTAAGCGGCTAGACTTGAGCTGTGAAGTTAGTTCATGTTACTTCCGTGGATTTGCAAGTAGATTACTCGCGCCTGGAACTGGGTTTTAACTGTTTAGCCTGTGTGTGCTTATTAGGAATTAACTCCAATTAAGATTTCTGCGTTTTAACTTTCTTATTGTTTGTCTGCAATCCACATGAAATCAGAAAAGAGCTTGTAGTTGCAGACTAATTTGTCTTTGTAAAGAATGAAAGAATGCTCGAATGTTCGAATGTGTGATGATTAAGTGTAGAGATGCACGAATGCCGTGACAATCAAATGGTGATCTAAGTGAATGGACAAATCCATCTTTTTCGATGTCTTTTTATACTGTTTCCAGATCGCCGCGGCCACGGTTTACTAAATCTAGCCAACACTAGCTAGTATAACTGTGTGAAACAACTTCAGTTACCGCTACACAAGACCTACAAACAGTTGGGTTGACAGTGCTTTGAAGCTCTAGTAAAGAATATACAATGAACGAACTGATGACCAATAGAAAAAAATGTGTAGCATCGAGAAAATCCTTTTCACTGTGTACGTCTGATTCCAGAGTATTAATAGTTTACAGAGACCCACAACACAGATAAATTGTCTACTTTTTATACGTTAAATACCAACGAGATATTTTTTCTTTGTCAATATGTTCTTCAATATGTAACTTAAGGAGAGTTAGTACCATTCTGTTAATGAAGGTACATGTATCAAAAGCTTTGCTTCCTTGACTAATAATCAGCTACATATGAAAAGAATCTTTAAATATTGACAAAGCATTTACCACATTAATTTAAAAGAAATTATACATTACGTGACCTTGAAGTTAGAAGTGGATATTGTTCTGATGTCTGGAGGTTTAATTTCTTTATACGAGCTTGAAGTTCCTGGGATCTCACACACAAGACAAGAAGTTAAAAAGGCCTCATCACACTTCTCCACTGTAAGTGGACTTATTATACTAAATCCAAATAAACTCGATAATGTTGCGCAAGAGTCAGTGTTAGTAGTAAATGCCTGAATTGTCCAAAGTTTGATGAAATGGGCGATCGTACCATCAGACCACATCCAGCTGTTTCGATACCTGTTAACGATAACCGAGTGTTTCTAAGAAATACTTCTTTAGCCTACTAGAACACTGAAAAACTATTAATGATTTTATAAATCTGACACATGTTTTAATGTATAAACACTGAGAGAGAAAAACGAGGAACAAATACTTACATATCGGATATTGTAGGAGGAGCTGATCTGGCGCCGATTAAGATAAGGGAACATTCCCCAACCCTTAGGCTAAGTTTTGCCACAGACTCCCACACACGTCTTGTGCTCAGACTTGGCAGCTGTCCTCCAAACTGCTGGCACTGTTCATTCGAATCCATCCAAGACATTTTTTTCTCCTCAAAACGTGAAACTAAAAAACAGCGGCCGTCAGCCTGGAATGTTCCAGGACTACACGTGTCGTCTCCTGGCCAACATCCAGCTTCATCTTCGCCGCCCACGCAGTTAGAGACAAAATTACACGGGAAGTGATGCTGCATGTCCTCCCATCGCACGGCCGAGCAGTTCCACCTGCCTTTAGACACCTGAACAGGTAGTGTCGACACGTGGTGGAACGAGAACAGTATTCTGAAGAATGGCTGGTCATATAAAAAAGAACTTTTGTACTGTACACGTACATCTCTGTGGTAAATAAGTGGTTCAGTAGAAGTATACAATCGTATTTGACATAAGTTATATTTTGTGGAGTTAGAATCAAAGTGAAAGATAATCGAAAAACGTCGTACATCTAAAATAAAACAGTTTTTGTTTCCATCATTAATATAAATGTTAATAACAATAGCGTGGTCTTCAGGTGCGACAAGGTGAGTCCAAGTGTTTATGAAAGGAGTATATTTTCTATTTTCACTAGGTTTCGATGTGTCGATGTAACCTGTAAAAAAGAACGAGAAGTGTATAAAATGATCTTAAAATGTTTTAAAAATAGAAGTTATTTCTTGGTTAGCGAGTATCGGGCTAACATGAGATCAGTTTTAAGTACTCTTGCGAATAAATCGAACTTCATTCTGGTTAAATTTCTTCGATAACACAATAACACTCGATGACACCTGCTGTAATCAATTAGTCCAGCGAAAGGTAAATGAACTTGAATTACACCTCTTATTATCGACTGAAACAAATAAAAGCTCACGAGACAAATCAAAATAGAAAAGCAGAGGCACTCAGGTCTCGGTGGGAGTGGGAACTTTTTTTAGAACTAACATCATATGGGATAATGAAGAGTGTCTTTATTGCTATGGTGTCTTTTCTTAAAAGATTTTAATGCTGATGTTTTCTGTTGGGAATGTAACCCTTCACTGCTTGATGAATGAACACAGCCTTTTCTATATTCTAGCTCTGTTCCAAACCTGAGTTCAGGAACCCTAAAAATTATTCTAAATAACATTCTCCGATTTGTCACATTGGTGTGACGATTATTACTAAATCACTAAATATAAATAATACAAAAGAAGTGAGCATATATTTTAAGAAAATAAAAGTACCAAGTACCTAGTCTCTGTGTTTGACTGTCATTTGAAATGAGATGTGAGCACTGAACATGTTGAATATTCTTCGCAAGCTTAACAGTTTTTCTTTTCAAACAGCATTGAGCCGTTTCTATCAGTCATTTATTTAAATACTTTTTCTCTTTTTGTGTGTTTGTTTCGCGGTCTCTCTAGCCATGATATGGACGGTTTGAAAAGTATCGTGTCTAAATTTTAATGTTCTAAGGTAAATAGAGTCAATAAAAGGCTGAAAGACATGATCACTTGAAGAACGTGGCAAAAATTGCAACATTCATTCAATAAAAATTCAGAGTTAATTCGTGTTTGGCAAGCACTCTCAGCAGTTACAGTTTTCTATTGACAAAGTAACCTAAGTTCAAACAAGATTGAAAGAGCAAACGATTGAAAGGCACCTAGCCTACCTTCGATGTCTACAAGATCAAAATGTGTAATAAAATTATAATAATACCTGCAGTTTCTGAAAGAAAAGTCGTGATAAGGTATGGCCGACTAGCCTCAGGGATTGCTGTAAAGTCCACGTACAGTTCAAAAGCAGATTTGCTCCAAACGGTCATCAGCTGAAATCTCACAATACTGGAGTAGGTAAAAAATTCTTTGGGGAGAAAAGAGGCACTGCCATCAAACATAACCGTGTTTACCGCATCAATTATACTTAGTGAATCTAAAGATTCAATTCGCTTTTTAAACACCCGCATATGTGCCACCATCCCTTGAGGAACTTCCAGCTCTACGGTGCAAGTCCTGATGGCCGTTCTTTCTGTGTAAGAGTTGTCGGTCGGCGTATGAAAAATAAGTATGCTCCCTTCGCTCCCTCTCACGTGATAACTGTTCAAGTGGTTACCGCATTCTTCAAGATCAAAGTCCACATGAACTGAGTGAAAATCTGTTGTCTGGTCGTCTAACGTGGTCTTATGCATTAGTGTATCGGTGCTGGAGTTTAACGGAAAAAACACGCGTGTGGCCCCGTTGTCAGATTTGTCATTATTATTTTCTACAGGTGAATAGTTTTCAGTATATGATGTGCCACGAAAGTCACTAGTAGATTCTGCTGAAAAGGGGAGATAATATTGAAGCTCCTTTCTGTCGGTAATATTGTCTTCCTTCCACTCGTCGATATGACTGTTTGCTTTGTTTGTTGCTATAATGACGCAAGTAACTATACAAAGTATCTTCAGAGAATTTATTCTGGGCATGCTGACACTGAAACAAAAGAAAGTGATCATCATCATCATCATCATCATCATCATCATCATCATCATCATCATCATCATCATCATCATCATCATCATCATCATCATCATCATCATCATCATCATCATCTCTAATTGCTACATCAATCATCAAATTTGTATTATTACTTGCAGTAGCACGAATAGGCAACTGATCAAAAATTATTGTTGACGTGGGCGCTATCCTTGAAGTTTATTTCCAGCACTCGATAATATCTTACCAATTAACGATTAAATGTTAAAGCAACGGAGCCTATGTGCAACTCAAGCAAATGGTAACTAAAGAGTCTTGTTGCTGATGGAAAGATTTGTTAGAATAAAGTTGAAATCGAGTATGTCTTTTGAGAGGTCTTTTATGTAATTATAGCTCAACTGTTTCATGTCGAGGCACTTACTGAAAACGGTAGTGTTACAACGATGCAAATTACCGAACAAGAAATAAGAAAGATGAAGACAAAATAGAATCGAAAGAAGTTAAAAAAAACAAACAAAAAGAAACAGCCTAAGCAGTATATTTGAGGCAAGTGAAGATAACGGCTGAACGAAAAGCCTCATGCAGGGTTTAAAAGTAGCAGATTTTTTACAAAACATTCTTTTCTTCCAGGTATCGATCTCCAACGGGAAAACGACTTACTCTCGCTTCATAACTATGATGAGGATCATCTTCTCGGACAAATGTCTATCACGAAGTTATACAAAGATTTGCTTCTAGCTCTGAAACAATAACATAAAATGTGCAATATCTTTATAAAATAAAATGATTAGATGAAGACACACAGACTAGCAGCGGACTATGAAGTAACAACAAAGTATAATCGAAGTATTGAAGTTGTTCACACAATTAAGCGACATGTGTCGTCGTCACACCGCACGACAGTCGTCTTCAACATCTCGTCAGCTTGTGATGATGTTATTTGAGTTACAATGACCATCAGTATTCACTTAATTAGCCTTTTCTCGAAAACTTCTCTTTAACCAAAAGACTTTACTAAAAACAGTGACTGAACAATTGACTTTGAGCACTCGAATGTCACTTACTCAAAGTAATTTTCAGATGGCTACAGACTTCACCAAAGTCCTGTTACTGATGTCTGTGAAGACACGTGACTAGACACACAGCGCCACTGTCAGCAGTGAGGGGGGAGCATGTAGTCTCGCAGTACAGCTCCAAGACTCTGTTTTATAAACCTTCTGTCTATAAACTTTTTTGTGTTTTAGCCTTTTGTGTTCACTAGTCTTCTGCTTTCTAACATCCTCCTGAATCAGTAGGTGGCACAATTAAAGCGATACTTTGCTAAAAGATTCCTTGGGATTTTTTTTTTCTTTGCTGGTAGAAATCTTTTCACAAAAGATCAACGAATTATCATTAAATGCAACTTCCCCGGAAAAAAATTAAAGCATTGTGAATTCGAAAGTCTCGTATTTGCTACGCAGGAGCTAAATACTTTTTCAGTATTTCTACAGTAAAACAAAAACACAAATCCTTGATATTCCCTCTCTGTAGATTGTTAATTGGATTCAATGTAAGAAGTTACTATCAGATCTGTGGGAGAAATTTAGTTCTGAATGACTTTCCATTTTCGTTCAAGTTGTCTTTTTTATTTTATTCTACTTTATTTTACTTATTTTATTTTTCTGTTTGCTGTTTGTTTCTTTCATATATATATATATGTGTGTGTGTGTGTGTGTGTGTGTGTGTGTGTGTGTGTGTGTGTGTGTGTGTGTGTGTGTGTGAATGCGTGTGTGCGTGATGGAGAGAGAAAGAAACATAAAGCAACGGTTAAAACAAGGTTTTCAAAATACGTTTAGATAGTTTTTAATGGCGAATAATTTTTTGGTTGATAGAGATATTTTAATATATTTCCGACCAATTATAAGTTAACCTATAGTTCAGAGAAAACAAAATTAAAGTTGCATACGTGTATTCATTTTTTACTTTTACTGCATCTTATTTTATTTTTTACCTAGTTTAAAGGAACGGTCGAACCATCTGATAAAGAGTCTTAAATAATGGATACCTACATGATAAATCACGGCTGTACAAGTAGGCTGCTATGTTGTGTTGAGTTGTCTCGCCTGAAAGATGATCGTCAGTCTCCTGAGAGACTGTCGACTAAGCTCCGTTATCCTGGATTAGCACAGTGACAAATATAGTGATGACAGGCTGAATGACCTGCAGAATATTGGTGTGACAAATGATTGTGCCTTGTGAAACTGTCAGGATAGAAAGACAAGAGACAGTAAGAGAGAATGAGGTGAGTGAGAATAAGAAGTGACAAAGAGGCAGAGGTGAAGAGAGAAGACATTAGACTGCAGGTGCATGCGTGTTTTGTTCCTGACAATCATGTGAGTTAATCCATTTCCTTAAATATAACTTTACATTAGAGACTGTTTAAAAAAATCGGTCTAAAAGGTTTTGCACTTGCAGTCAACGCGTGGCTTCCCTCCAGAGCACGAACATGGAGCTTTATCATTGTAATATGGTTATGCAGGGTAAGTCTGGCAATATTTTGATTTTTTTTCAAAAGGACAAACTTTATAGCCGTTAAACCTTCATACCAAATGTTTAAATATTTTAGAAATGTTCTTTGAGAAAACAAATTAAGTTAACGAACAAAAGAACAACAGACTGAATACTTAAAAGCTTTCTAGTCATGTGTAATCACTCCGATTGCTGAAGTTTGACAAACCAATTAATTCAAGTAATTTCCTTTGACTCAGTAATTTATCTGGGTGCGCCAGTGTAGCGTGTCGATGCTTTGGACATCAATTTAATAACTGGCTGCTACAAACCGAGTACTCTAGTTATCAACTTTACCTCTCCTCTCTCTTTCTTTCTCGTACAGGAAACCACGTGGTGTAGAACTTATTCACGTGAAAAAAAGTTATTCAGCGAGTCCGTAATACTGTCAACCTTCTTTTCTGTTCTGATTTACTGTGGCAGTGATCAGTAATGTATCTCGTGATAGGTAGGAAAACATTAAGACACACCCATGCGAACACACAACTGAATAATTGAGCTGTTGTTTTGCCGCTGGGAAACAGAAGTTACAAACCACTTCCAATGAATGTCTGTTCAGATTGGTTGTATATTGTTTTACTGACTGTAAAGCAGTAAAAGTTTACAAAAGTGGTGGCCATTCTTCTTACTGAAGAACATCGTTGGTCTTTACACGTTGTCTGTATTCGATTTTCCAATAATTCAGCGCACAAAAAATGACATATTGACGAGCTTGTTCTGTGGCAAGTAAGAAACTGGTATACCTGATGCTTAAAGAAGATTATTAATTTCAGTCATAACTGTTTAATTGACCACTTTATTGAAAGGGATCCACACGTTGTGCTGAACGATCGCTCACCTCACCCAAAGTCCCCAGCCCGACCCATGAGTACTGCACATATAGCATCCCAGTGTGTACACCTGCAGCAACACCTTTTACCATCTTCCGTAAGTTACTGATGCTATAATAGATGTTACTGGAATAACACAGTGACTAGCTACCGAGTGACTCCTTTATTATTTTGTTTTAATGATACAATCATGCAAAGATGACGGCGACGACTGTCTGCTACATCAGGCTTATCTCATTGTACTATTTATCATTGCTTTATGTGTTGAAGAAAATTAAATAATTACATTTCTTACATTTATTAGCGAGTTATTCTTTACTGGTCTTACACTATGGAGAAAACGAGTGTCATTGATTGATTGATTGATTGATTGATTGATTGATTGATTGATTGATTGATTGATTGCAGTTGATATGATAATATAATTATGCCTGCTGTATATTTGCTAAAAGCAAGAGAAGAATCTCTGCACTCAACATGCCACATGAACCTTTGCTAGCTCATTTGTTCAGTGAATAGACAGGTAAACCAACAGACGGACAGACTGATGAGTCTCAAGCTCCTTTACCGTGAAATTCGACCGTCTGTAGATGGAGTCCTTCTCTCTCTCTCTTGCTGTCGCTCATTTCTGCAAACAACATCGAGGTCACAGCTTCTCTGTCTTTCTGCAAGTCTTCTCAGATTTCAAGCTTTGATGTTTCCTTATAAGGCGCCTCTCCCCGTCCCAGCTATTGTTTCTCAAGCAGTCCCCGGGAAAACTAACAGTTACTATTGTACCTCCCCAGCAATTGATCAGTTCCTAAGTCACTCTTTCTGTTTTATCGACACCCTGTAAATATATTTCATCATTATCATTAAGAAATTTTGAAAATCTGGTCTAAATAGTAATAACTTTCATAAGAAACTGCTTTATTTAACTTTTATGACAGAAAATCAGTTTTTCGACATAAAGAAGAGCAAATAGAGACCAGCTAATGTTCATCGCCGCGTTTTCGAACTTTCTGTATTCTTTGCTATGTTAATTATCATTACTATTTAGATGTTATTATGTTACTGTGACACTTTCTTGTTGATGCTTTGTACTATTGTGCAGCCATACATTAAGTGTGAGTAATTCCCCATGTTTGTTTGAAACACTAATACCAGCTATAATGGCGGTAAAGAATTTGTGTTCTTGTTGCTGCGTAGTGACTGTTGCAGAAACACATGTGTATTATTTTATTATCGTTCTATTTTTTTCATGTCATCACTTCTTAATAATGTGGAAAACATATTTCTTCTTGGAAAAAATGCAGTCTAAGGGTGATAAATTTTTTGAAGCAGATCATTATGAAAGACAGTAGCAGGTTGTATGGAATCAAACATCATCGTCTATTGTCTGAGTTCAATTTTATCCCTGGTAATAAAAATGTTATAAAGAAACACGTGTTTAATTATACCATGATGATGTGGTGCTTAAGATGTAGTTCATAGACACAATTTTAAAATAATTTGCAAAAGTGAATGTTTAAATCAACGAAGCCTTAAATACAAAGTTTAGTCTTTCAGCCACTAAGAGCATAAGGTTCTAGAAAATACGAACAGAATAATGTTATTAAGTAAACTGACCAAACGGTTATTTCCACGTGAACCATGAATGAAGGATAGTCAAGTTCTCAAAAACATTATGCAAAATAATATAAAATGCTTTTCCTCTGCTTGTTTTTGTTATGTGAAAGCTTTTCGCCAGAGGACAAGAACACAATAGTCTTGTCGATATTTTTATGAGTGTAAAAGAATGCGTTTAGCCATACAATGCGGTGCCTCCCCTGACCAGATCTTCGTACAACCATTTAGTAGCTGATCTTTTCTAGTAGTGTGTAAGCAGTCGCAGTCGTCTAGAATATTTATCAGTATTCGTTTTGTAACCTACACTTGTATTATAGAAACAAGTTCATAAGTTCAGGGTTATCACTACTCCCGACTGTTACTTTACTACTACAATAGCTGCAACTGTCATCGATGCCATCACTGCTGCTGAAATTGAATTAAATGCATGAAGTTTTGAAATGTTTCCTTCACTGACCAACCTTGGTACTGAGCGTCTATTGTCCACGAGTATTAGTGCATACATACATTGTCTCATTGAAATCAATGAACTTATTGCTACTAGGCAAGTTGTATGGCCGAAGTCAGGAGAAGTAAAGAAAAAGGGCCTTTGATGTGAACAGGGGCTTTTGCTGCACTGATTACGGTTTTTCAAGTGAACTGTGCATGCTGGGAGCAGTTTCTACCGATAAACTTTCACCTCATATGCATTCTGTTTGTTGCGTGCATCCGTGTCTGTGTGTGTCTGTAAACCGCCGTGAGCTTGTCCATAGGACTGGTATATGACGCTGTATAAGTTCACTATATTATTATTGTATTATTATTATTGTTTAACTTTCCTGCAAAATTGTTATAGACGCCATGCCAATGAGCATGAAAGGACTAGTGAAGGCAGAGCGTCAAACAGTTAACTGCTACATAGCCCCCTATAAATCCACAATCAGAGGAATGTCGAGGTTACATAAATAAAACAAAACCTTACGCAGTAAACTTGTCCTGCTGTTTATTATTTGAAAATGATCAAATTAACTACAGGGTGCAAATTAAACAGAAAGACCTAGTGACAAAAGGACTGCTCAGTTGCTGGAATGGAACAATGGAAGTCTTCCCTGGGCCCGCCTTAATAACAATAGCGAGTACAGTGAGACGCACCTGGCAGGGAAGAATGAAAACTTGGATCGAACTCTGAGAAGACTTTCCTGGGAAAAAAATTCTGCAAAAAAATCGTGGAGCAGAGCGTGATGTGTGCACAGAGAGAGCGAGGGGGAGAGGGATGGGGATGTGAAAACCACCGTCGCCCACTACAGACGGTAGATGGCATAAATAATATCATCATCATCATCATCATCATCATCATCATCATCATCATCATCATCATCATCATCATCATCATCATCATCATCATCATCATCATCATCATCTGTTATAATATTTGAGCGATCGAATGTGGAAGCAGCAGCGTTAGTAGCAGCAGCACAAGAACTAGGCACCTGTTCTAGAGTGAAATGTCTTAGTTTATTCATTTTATAGATGACCTGGAATATTCGCTTAATGATATTAATCTGTTTTCATTCTGCTGCTTTTCCTTTACCTACCCCCGGCATTGCCTATCCCTCACCCCACACGCCTGGCCTGACGGTTAAACTGTAATGGAGAAAGGCCATGTCCCGCATGTTCAGTGAATTGAGAAGAGATAGTCGAGGATACAGCAGGTCTTCTCTCTCTCTCCCTCTCTGTAGACCCAGCATCCATCACTTCAGGGTCGGGTAAGCGGGTAGCAGAGTTTCTTCACTGTTTTTTTTATCAAAGCAAAGTGTTGTCAGATTTCGATTAGAAGTTTAACTTACCCTTATAAGGCAACTCTCGCTGTCTCCACAATTGACTCTCTAGCTTTCTAAGGGAAGTAATCCATAATACAATTCCTAAATAGTCGAGCAGTTTCTTCCCTTACTTAGTCATTCTCTTACACTCGGTGTGACTTGTTTTAAGACGCTACCCTACTGGCGAAAACACCACTGGGTGATACGAAATCAAGGATGATACTAGTGATGGTCACTTCATATAATATTTATTCACTACTTCCTTTCTTGTAAATAATTTAAAGTCCATTTTACAAAATCTATTTTTGAACATAGCTGTAGCCCTCGATTATTATTAGAATTTGAAAAAAGGGACTCTCATGTTATATTGGTCGTTGTCTTTGTTGTTCTAGACTGGAATCTTCCTTCCTTGTCTTAGGCTTGATTTGGTCTTGAACTGTGTTTTGGGAAACCAGAGGAAGGTTTATCTGGTTATTTAACTAATGGTTATTAACTACAAGGAATGAAAACTTTACGCGTATATACCATAGAAAGTGAAGACCATTTAATGTCCAGTGTTCTACTTGGCGTCATATAAGGTGATTATATAGAGAGTGGGGACTCGCGTGTTGTATATTGCTTGATCTGACAAATAAACATTTTTCAACAGGCTGTCCTTTTTCAGGGAAGGTCTGCTTCTGAAAGCGGCAGTCTGTACGGCTGTCATGTGTTATCCATCATTCATTTACTGAGGTATTTGCTATCCATTCGTCGTGCGTCCGACCAACCAACTGTCCATGAAGTCATCATTGGGACCCAAGCTTCATAAATCGTTAACAGGAGAGTTTAATGTGCGTTTCTGTTACATAAGAAAAAGGAAACAAACGACCGTACAAAATATACAAGAGACGATGAGAGTGCAGGAAATAGAGAAATCGGGATAGATGGATAGAAAAAGTGTAAGGGGAAAGAAGGGAATTCCTATTTTTCATTTTATTCATTGAATAAGTCTACGGCAATGGCTTTAAAAAAGAACGAATCTATTCACCTAGAAACTAGACTGAAAAAGATGAACGAGAGTAGCCCAAAAACCAGGTTCCTTTCCGTCTGTCTCCCCTTTGTCTGCTGTATTATGCCTTCGGGTCTATAACGTTACACACATTTCGGATGAGACTACTACTGCTACATCATTGCAAAATAATTGACAACCACCTATATTATAATAGCCCCCCCCCCAAAAAAAAAAAAGTTACAGCAAGTGAGTCAATCAGTTATTTAGTGAGGGATTTAGTGAGCAGTCAGTCGGCACGTGCAGTGGCGGAGCACTATGGCATCGAATAGGTTAATGTCATCACAGTTTTATGTTTCTAGATACCATGTAAGGTAATCTGTTTAAGCTTCCAGTGATTTAATGATTTGTTTTGGCAGAGCAAAAGAAAGAAAGAAAGAGGGATAAGGAGAGCACAGCAGGTGACAAAAGTCATTGAGTAAGAGTAGCAACATGATGTTACTATGTCGAATGTCGGGAGGTAATTGTTTGCAGTCATTGTTCGTCTTTTTTCAGTGTGCGACATGGTCTGACCTACAACACAGGTCATGTGTGAAACTGCTCCACCCCAGTTCCCCATGTTTTCTACTCCACCTCAGTCCTGTGAGTCACCTGACAGCAGTTGTCTTCTACTTCGTTAGGACAGCGATAGGTATCAGTCACACCAGACTTTCAGGTCAAATAAGCCCCTTTGTTGGTAAGACTCGTACACAAAGTATACCCATCGCTGTCCTACAAATGACTGATGTTTTAAGAGCTGTAAATTCCATAGTACATTGTTATTCTTTAGTGGCATGTGTGTATTTGTATACTACCGCTACAGCAATTATGACATAGCACCTTTCCCCAGCTCCGTCACGCCGGTCAAGCATTATATATCTTGGCTGCCAGTTGGATGAAATGAAAGCATCCTGCTTTGTCCCAGTGGACAGTTTGAGAATGTTAGACCTCAGACAGTTAAGTCCCAGTCCTTCAGGACTGTCGCCAGGTCTTATCAAAACTTAGTTCATTAAAATTTCAGTCTTTTATCATGAACACCTAATCAGTCGACGATAGCACCTGCACTTCCTAAGAAATGTGCATGAAATGTCAGACAGTAAGGCTTTAATCTAAATAATAAACTAAAGAAAATTAAAGATCAAGGATTAATGAAATCAAATTGAATATTTTATTGCTGAGGTCATCGTCCCCTAACAAGAGGGAGACATCACAATGACTTTACATTTCTAATTCATTACATTAAGATATGTGGTAGCACGTGTAAGATATATAGTATACAAATTATACGAATGTGGAGCCTGGATGTATTATAAAGTTGTCTATTAAAGCACATCCATACGGGTAGTAAAATACTATATACTTAAAAATAAAATAAAAAGCCAGAGAGTGAGAACAAACGAAAAAATTATTTCTTCGGTCGTCGACCCGTATTACAGAGGTGGTAATCACTCTTGTAATATTTACATAACACACAAAAAGTAGACATAGTATAATCATAAACTGACCTATAGTTACAAAGCATTCTTTCGTATTTCTAATGTCTGACCGGACGAGAGTCTTTTAGGATAGGTGGGAGGTAGCGGGGTCGAAACAAAAGGTTGATAGAAGAAGAATTGACTAAATGATTACAAATATGTAAGATATCATCGTAGACAGGACTTACCCCTGCGCATGACCGACCTGGACGACAGGTATAGGCAGGCTAGAGTAACAGGTCGTCATTTGGATCATCGTAAATTTTATAACAGTCGAGTATAGTCAGACGATGAGCTTATGGAAGAGTTTCTTCTCTTCGGGATTTTTTTATTTGTGATCTCGGAATTACAACTCCAAATATTAAAAAAACTTTATGTGAGAAGTCCGGTAATCCAACTGCAAATTATACCCCATGATATTATATCGTATTTAACGACACGATTTGTAAAATGATACAAATCACCAATTGAGCACGACTAAATATTGTTATATATGATGATAATAATAATGCTGATTTCTATAACGTTTTTCTCCGCCATTAATGACGGCTCAAAAAGCTGTACAAAAAAACTAGAATAAATTAACCATGTAAGAACAAAATGTGTTGTTTTATTTTAAGTTAAAAGGAAACGACTGCAGCTCTAAAGGCGAGTACAAAGGGTTAAAGGAATATTCTCGAGCTCTCAGTGATCTGAGTCTTAACTAAACACAAAAGGAGGTAACTGGTGAAATGGCGAGTATTCTAATCAGTCGTCGTGTCTGTGAGACGGGGATCACCGCCATCTCCGAATCGTGGTTTCTGTAATCTCTCTTAACCAATGTGAAGCCGTTGTCTTATAAGATCAGACATGGCTATTTATCCCAGAAGGCAATCACTAGCAACCTCATTAGAAAGCATGGGGTAGAACATGCAGCACAGCAACATTCAACAACACCACAATACATTCATAATCTCCACGCCAGACAGACATTCCACACACGGTGGTGTTCAGAAGTCCCATGGCCGACTCTCAAAGGAGATGGTCAGTCTGTTGGTCCTGCACGCAGACATACAGCATCGGCGGCCCACCGTGAGCTAAAGCAATTCTTCCGACAAGAAATGCCTATTACATATATTTTTATGTACCTGTAGGGTATATAAAACACACATATCTTCGAAAACTTACTGAAGGAACGCCTCTGGAAAACAGAAAGAGTCATTAACAACAGTCAGAAATACATACGTTGAATCCCTAGTTTCTTTCAGCTAAACAGTTTACTTGCTTTCTGTAGACTTGTACTAGTTGAAACTAGTATCATGTCCCTGAGGTAGAAATCAGGAATGATCATGTTGGTGTTATCAGTGCTGGTGTACCTCACTGCTTTCCTTCAAGATAAGCCATCTACCGACCATTGAGTCCTTGAAACGTGTACTAAGAGCACATCTGCTCCACGAGCAATAGTCCTTACACCAATCAACTTAGTTTTTCAATAAATGTGATTATAGTCTATTGACTAGTGCGTCTGCTCGTCATTCTCTGTAGATTTACGACCCTCTCCATCCTTTCTGCTTGCTCCCTGATTCCTAATTGTGACTTGTATGTTTGCCTTTTATTATTTTTTGGAATAGTTCTTTCTCCATTTGTATTCTGCCAATGTCCCCAGCTTGTCTTAAGCGTTGACGAGAGCGTGCTCCTTTGTGAGCGTGATTATGAGCAATGTAAATCACACGTTTACTATTATTATAAAGAGGAACTTTCCTAAGAAGTAAAATATGATATCCAACAGCTACCCATTGATCTTTCACATCGCTATACTGGAACAATTTCCCTACCCACCTGATCTTGCTCCACGTGACTTTTCGTTTCCTCAAACTCGAGGAAATTATCAAGGGGACTCGTCTTGAAGGCGTGAATGCCATCAACAGGGCCGTAACGACAGAGCTGAGGGGCATCCCAGAAGAACCTATTCAGCAGTGAATAGAAGCGTCCGTCCGTCCGTCCGTCCGTCCGTCCGTCCGTCCGTCCGTCCGTCCGTCCGTCCGTCAGTCAGTCAGTCAGTCAGTCAGTCAGTCGTTTGGAGGATGCTAGCGTCGGTCTACAGCTGGAAGTTGTACAGATCTTTGCAATTCTCACTCCATCGGTATGTTAGAAAATGGATGACGAATACCATATGACAACATTACAGACTACCAATGACAAAAACAGATCTTTTCTGAACAACCACAGCCTTTAGTTAAGTGTACATGCCCAGGTCAATCAATATACAATCTGTAACTTCTGTCACAATCCCACATAGTTAATCACTTTATAGAACATCGAAGAGAATCTCCAACGTTAACTTCCTATGCTATATACGCGTACATGTCTTTTTCATTGTAGTCAATGTTTGTCGTCCATGTTGCATGTGGTGTATACACTGGATGTATACGTTAACTTGTCACGTAGTCACCCGACTACATCAGTACTGTTATTGAGGATATAAACATTGAACCCTTTATATCTGGTATTTGGAACATCAGACTCATTGTGCTTGTCGCGCTGTAAAATATGTGATACGAGTGCTTTTATTATTATTATCATCAGTAGCAGTATATTCTTTTAGCAATGCTATTAAAGTATCATCAAATGTGTGTAAGCTGAAGAAATCGTTTCAAAGCACTGCAGATGACTTTGCAAGACTCATCGCTGAAATGACAGAACTCCTACAACTGAGTTGTCAGAAAAGTCATGACGCATTTTGGCAATAGATGGCGTTAATTTATTTTTGGAAGTACTAAAGTCACTCGCATTTATGTTATTGCTTTATCAGTTGATAACTGACACTTGAAGAACGCATCTCAGTCTGAAAGTGAAACTCACGTGACACGACACGAGAGATTGCAGAAACATTGAGCGATCATCATTCAAACGTTTACGACAACCTGAAAAAGCTGGTATACGTAACAGTAAGCAGGCTCGATATTTGGGCTCCTCGCTAATCGTAAACAAGTTGTCATCTGTCAGGACATCATGAGACCGCACACACGTTTGATCACCCGTCAAAAGTTATTGGAGCTTGGATGGGATGTGTTGCTACACCCACCATACTCGCCTGACTTTGCGCCGTCAGACTTCAAAACTCCCTGTGTGGTATAACATTTCATTTAGATGAGGCTGTAAATCAACACCTTGTTCAGTATTTCGCCGATAAGAACAGAGAGCGAGAACGAGATATTATGAAGCTAACTAAAAGATGGCAAAACGCAATCGAACAAAACGCGCAAAATATCATTGATCTTTGTTCTAGATAAATAAATAAATAAATAAATAAATAAATGCCCTTAGAAAAACATAGAAAAATACCTCATGACTTTTCCGACAACCCAATACATGTGATAACAGAATAAGCAACGCGACACTTGCAAGTGACAGTGTTCTCAAATGTTGAACACCAAAGCATACTCTCAAAGATATTTGGACGAAGGATGCTCTAGAAATGCAAGGGTTACTGCTCAGAGTTATAAGGGAATGATTTCAATTCAGTTTGTTTAGTTTGTTATCTAAGAATGTAACGTCCAATATTATGCAAGCAACATGCCCGAGATTGCAAAAAGATTTGTAACCAAAACATTTGAATGATTTTAGAGTTTTGTAAATTTAGAAAGAGCTGAATGAAGATCAGTGTGTGTGTGTGTGTGTGTGTGTGTGTGTGTGTGTGTGTGTGTGTGTGTGTGTGTGTGTGAGTGTACACGGGTATAGGTCAATGATAGCGCTGAGGACATGTTAAAACTGTTTTTTGTTTGCCAGATTAAAAAAGGCCTGACACATTTTATTATCGTTCCCTAACTAGTGTCCTGAAAAAATGTCTGAAGCTCTTTCTGTGACAACGCGTGTACAGAAATCAATGTTTTAATTAGCTCAAGAGCGTCATTGCTTCTCAATATAACCTTCATATTTCCAGCAGTTCCATTAGCAAATTTTAATTGGTCAATAATACGCTTTCGTCTTTCCTCCTCCCTCATTCGGCGTTTGCGTTCCAGGTAGATGTTGATGGTATACAGAAAGGGGTTGACCGCAGAATTTATAGGAAGAATGTAAATGGCGATCCCCACATTGACCTCGCCAGAAATAGGAAAACCGTTGGATGCAAGGATTCCTGTCAAACCAACAGGAAACCAGCACAAGAAATCTGACATCACTACTGTGATTAACCGTCTGGCAATAGTAACCTCTTTTCTAGACTTTAGTAAATTTTGTGCTGAAATAGAATTGACGTGGACAGACCAGTAAATCAAAGCCTGTCCAATAAGAATCAAAATAAAAAAGCTAAAATTTAAAATAATATTAACCCCAAACGCGTAAGCGCGACCTGGAAATTGCACCCTTGAGGTAGGAAGTGGAATACAGATGCTTGTCTGACTGTAAAACTTCCAGTGTGATGTCATCGGTAGTAGAGGCACAACCGCCAAAGCCACACCTGTGAGCCAGGACACTGCGCATGCGCACTGCGCTGAATGTTTCCCAAAGTGCACCTGGCTGAAAGGGAAACGGAGAACAAGGAAGCGGTCACATGTGATAAGAAAGATGATGAAAACAGAAACTTCACATGACAGTAAAGACATAAAACCTGCCAGTTTACACAAACTGCTGTTTCTCCAGCCGACATCCTCCCATACATACGATCCTCTGTACCTGAAGTCGGAAATACCGATGATTGAAAGGTACAAACCCATCAGCAAGTCCACCACACACAGGTTGGTGACGAAGACGTCATACCCGACGTTACCTGAAGTTTTGTGGAAAATCAAACGGTAAACCAAGGAGCTGAGGTTTCCCAGTAGCGCCAGTGAGGCAAAGATGGCGACTCCTGCTCGGTAGACTCCGGATCGCAGCAGATCGTCACAGGAAGAAACTTCATCGGAAGGAGCGTGACAGTTGAGCACGTTGAACCCAGGTGGCACTATCGCCGGACAACACAGCTTGTAGTTGTCAGCAAATATTCTTTCTAATTTGGTTAGAGTTTGGAATATTTCTCGTGGGAATATAGTCAAAGGGCAAAGAGTCAGGTCTAATATTCTCAAACTGTTTATTGAGCTAAAGCCCTTCCCCGTCAGGTGATCTAAATGGCTGCCAGAGAGATTTAAAGAAGATAATTCCCCGAAGAAGGAAAAGTTGGTAAAGTCTATTTTTGGAAGGATGACTTCAGACAGGTCCATAATTTTTAAAGACGATGTTAGCCTGATGTCCACGAAAGCGAAACTATGTATGGGATTAAAGCTTAATTTGAGAAGCTCTAGACTCTTAAGACCAGTGAAATAACTGCTGCTAATGTGAGTTAGGTCATTATTGCTGAGGTCCAGAATGCGGAGATTAGGCAATGTTACTTCATGCAGTATAGTTATATTACACCAAACTAGACTGAGGTTAATGAGGTAGATATTATTTTCAAAGTCAAGGAAGTTCATCGGTGTTCCACTGGCATGGAGATAACGAATGTTGGAAAAGCGAGCAGCGTGAAAAATACCAGAACAAATATATTCCCATCCTTGACAGACACAGTTGTCTGGACATGTTTCATTGCACAGTATTTCATCATCATGTTGCGGACACTGGTAGATGCCATCACACACCTGACTGCCGTGAACACACACCTGAGAGCCACGGCAGCGGTAGAAGCCGGGACACGTGTACCTGTCACATGCCGCCTCGTCTTCGTGACCAGGACAGTCGTTGACCCCGTTACATCGGAGGTAAACAGGCAGGCACACCTGCTCAAGGCTGACGCATGTAAAGTGGGAATCAGGACAGACAAGTACTGATGATAAATTATTTTGAAGTTTGTTATATGGTGAAAAAGTGAACTTTCCCTTTGAATCGAGATCAATTTTAAGGGGGAGGTCAAGCTCTAGGGTGTTGTAAGTACTGCTGAGCGTTGATGGACATCGATTTTCGTCTGCATGATCCTCACAGTCCACTTGTCCGTTACAGCGCTCCCGGTGTTGAATGCACTGCACACAAGGAATGTCTTAGTTTTTTATGTTTTGTTACAATCGGATAGAAGCAGAGAAATGAATACACTTTGGAAATTTTTTTTTCTTTTACGAGCATTATATAATATTGTTATTTACAATTGTTTTTTGTCTGATGCAAAAGACTTGTTAAGTTGTAGGAGTTGTTGAATTATCGCACGTGTGTAATTTGGTCAAGATAAAACTCGTTTAAGAAGACAAAAAAGCAACAAACCCTCCTGCCTGCACATTGAAAAGGATAGGAAGAGTCGCAGGGTGGAAAGTAGCAGAAGTCCTCGTCACTCCCGTCTTTGCAGTCAGCACGATGATCACAGACTAGTGTGTACGGGACACTCTGATGCACGCCGACACATTGAAATGGAGGCGGTAGTGACATCGCCGCTGGTGCTTGACAGGAGTCTGCAGCGCCATCTGTCCTCCCCCAGCATCTAGAGGCCTCATCACACACCAGAAACACGTGTGTGAAGTGATGATCAGGACACTGTACGTACGCTGACTGTTACACATATTGACGCAGTTTTAGAACACTGGATATTAAAAAAAATGTGAAGCTCGGAATAACAGAAACGCTTTAAATAAAGTTCAAATAATGTTCTATATTCAAACAGTATTTGACACCGAAAATATTGGACTATAATTGTAGTAGGACGAATAAATTTTCAAAGCAGTAGAAGGTATGTGTAAAAAAACTTCAATTTTAAAGATGAAAAAACTATGAGAAAAGTCTAGTCACAATGTTCTGTTACTGCAATTAAGTCAGTGTCAAGGTTAGGTGTGATCGTTAGGCCCACCGACTCTCCGATTCCTCCTACTCTAGTAGTGATAAGAATTATCTGCCTATTCTAGGGACTTCGATTCCCAGGAAATGACTTTGGTTCTTTGCCATCAAGTACGAGTCTCTAGGGAATTTAGTTTTCGTGGATTTACCAATCTTGTTATCATGTGTCTCCATCTTGTGTGTGTGTGTGTGTGTGTGTGTGTGTGTGTGTGTGTGTGTGTGTGTGTGTGTGTGTGTGTGTGTGTGTGTGTGTGTGGTTACAATAACTCCAATTAAGAATTCGCTGTTCCATACTTCGTTTTATTTATGTGCATATGTATTAAATTCTTCAATATGCAGATCCTTAGCTATTGGTTAGAACCACAAAATACGTGATTGTTTAAATGCATGTATGATTGCATAAAAACCTGCATGAGTGTCCTATAATCGAAGTAAATATCTTATGACAGTATAGTGGTTGAGAATGACTGGGTGGGTACACAAATCCATCTTTGTAGGCAAAGGATTTCCTTGAGCACATTGCTGCTACATCCCAAAGACCACGGTTCATATTCTCAGTTACTTAAATAAGCCAACTATAGGAAAACTACATAAAACTGCTACCGTGGTCACTAAACTACACTTACAAAAGGTTTGATAGTTTTCATTTTAATAAAAAAAAGTACACAGACGGTGAATAGAAGGGCAAATAATGAATGATGTGTGTCATGAATAGTTACTACTACTACTACTACACACACACACACATATATATATATATATTAGAAAGATTGATAAATGTATCAATTCTCAGTTCCATGAACGTAGGTTCAACAATCTCTTTTTTCAAATTAATTTTGCAGATATCGGTTTGTACGGTCTGTTCATTATGAGTTATTGTTAGATTTTTGTTAGCTACTCAACAGAAATATTCTTCCTACAAAAGGGCCTTTGTAAAGCAGTTATTCAAGTTGTAACTTGATTCGTTTAATATTTATTACCATTCCAATAGCTTGTGGCTAAAGATATTTGCATGTTTGACTTATATTCATTAAAATTGGCAGAGATCTCTCGTATTTCTTCAAATCTTGTTGATTTGAAGTTTAACAAAAGAATAACCACATTTACATAGAAATATACATTACGTGACCTCGATGAGATCTGAGATGGATGTTTGTCTGATTTCTGGAGGTTCAACTTTTTCATAAGGCCTGGATGTGCCTGGGATTTCACACAGAAGACACGAAGTGACAAAGGGGTTTTCACACTTTCCCACAAGAAGCGGACTTATTGCATCTATTCCAGATGCACCCGATAAAGTGGCGCAAGATTCAGCGATAGAAGGAAATGCCCAAAGTGACCAAAGTTTGATGAAATGGGCAATCGTACCATCTGACCACATCCAGCTGTTTCGATACCTGCCAAATATAGCATCCAAACTATTTCTGCAAAATCTGTGAAGTCATTGAGGATGTAATTAATGATTCTATTATCCAGTGTTCACACAGGTCAATACCACACTTAAAATAAGGACCTTTTAAAGAGATGGAAACCTCTTTTAATGGATCATTTGAAAATGTTTCCATTACGTGCAGACAAAGCTAACTACAGGCCATCTGTCACTCATTTTATTTCATTCATGACAGATTTATACATGAAAGAAAAGGGACATAACATGGTGCAAACTTCTTTTAACATTTTGTTTTTATCCAGGCTGAAGAAGATTTTAGCTCTGTAATGTTTCTTATTCTTCCCTTTCTTCTGTTTTCACGTGTGCTTTTGAACTATCTTCAGTCATGGAAGCAGTATTTAAAGATACGTTACTTTGATTAGAAATAAGGAATTGTAAACGGTACCCCTAGACGTTTAGCCATATTTTGAAACTGAAATTATTGCATTTTCTGACCTTGTACAAGTCTCTCGATTTAATAACTATTTCTGTATTACACTAAACTGACGAATTTTTATTGGGGATGTTGGCCGGTAGAGGTATCGTTGCTCGCAATTTAGTGTAAGTGTTTCGCGTACACGGATTTGTTCTGAATGGCGATAGTTAACAGTTGCAAATCGGTTAAAAACTTACACTACAAGTAACTACGTTGTTTGAAATGTCTTCCTATAGTCCCTCCATATTCTTACCACGTTGAGTTCCTCAAGCGTTTTCCCTACCTGTCCCCTCACAGTCATTTAGAATTTTATTTGCCGCCTTAGGTTGGTCTTTTTAAGGATGGAGATGTCGCATCCATTCTTATGGCAGGAAAGATTGGTTTCACCCGGGGGAGAGGGGTGAGGAGCATAAGTGGTGCCGTTTACAGTAGTAGCCATGCTTCGCTAATCCTTGACGTGTCTGCTCACCTCGGCAGACCAGCCGGCTTTGTTGTTAGACGTGTCTGCCGACCTCAGTAGACTCACTTTTAAAATAAATTATTTCGGATAAAAAAATTAATGAATTCGATAGTTTATTCATTGTTCTATCGAGAGATCTTTTTTCATGACGAAGTTTGCACGTTTGACAGACATTTTCAGCATTTTCCGAACGTACCTGTCTTTCTGTTTGGAAAATGGCTAGCAAATGCCCGGGGTTGAAAGTTTGACCGGCAGCTTTGAAAATTTATATTTACTAACCTACAGTAAAGATAACCATCTGTAATACAACGTTTTAAAGAGCATTTTTAAAACATTCAGTTGGTGTAAATTTTAAGATACATAGGTTTTGTCTTCGAGTACTAAAATCAAATGAACTGTACATATTTTAGAACACTTAAACGTCAGTTTCAGAAATTAACAAAAAAATTATTTACACAATATATACAAACATAAAGTACCAAACAAAGATATGTTTTATTAGAATATACATTAGAATTTAAATATTACTTACTATTTTCTTCTCCTTTGCGGTTGTTGAAGTACAAATCCATGTCAAATTGAGTAACCACCAAAGTACTTCGATATTTCAAAATGGCGCTCGACCAATGTTGACATTTTCTTCGTTACAATACGAAATGTTTTGATTGGCTGAACCAGTTTAAAGGGAGGGAATCATGTTGGACTAGTTCCTAACGGTTTCAGTAGTTTCCTCCCTTATGTATTTATTCATTTACGCATGTGAAAGCGGCAAATGTTTCACTGCACACGTTGTGTATGGGCACATTATTATGGCATTTTCTGTTGGGAATACTATAAGTGTGTTTTCAAGCAAACACAAGAAAAAGCTGTTTCTTTTCTTTACATTTCGATATATCATTATCAATTTGAATTGTTCTTCTACCTCTTTTAGTTTTAGATTTTTATGATTTTTTTAAAAGGGATAAATGCATCCGTCCAAGGGGGTCAACCGCCGCTTAGCCTTCCGTCAAGAATGAGGTTTACTTGCTTCAATCTGTTTCAATTCCCGCCTGCTATTCCCATTAGTTCGACCGTACTTTAATAAGAGAGGGAAGGCCTTTGGAAACAGTTATAGTAATGTTCCCTAGATGTTGAAAGGACTACACCAAGTTGTTGAACAGTAAGGAGCAAAAGGAATAATGTAAACACGCTATACACAAAATAAGGATTCATCATTACTCTTTTTTTATAAGGATGTGGACGCAATATATAATGACCTATTCGAAAAATATAAAAACTTCTAAGGCCTTATTTTGCTCAACTATAGAACAACAAACTTACAAACACATTAAAGGACAGCGTGACAGCGTCATCTGTTTTTAAGATATATTCTGTGAGAGATTAACACGATGATCGAAAACTTACATCGCGGATATTGTAGAAAGTGCTGACCTGGCGCCGATTGGTATGGAGGAGCATACACCAATCCTGAGGGACTGTTCTGTCACAGATTCCCACACACGTCTTGTGCTCAGACTTGGCAACCGTCCTCCGAGCTGCTGGCACTGTTCATTCGCATCCATCCAAGACATTTCTTTCTCCTCGAAAATGGAAACTAAAAAACAGCGGCCGTCAGCCTGGAATGTTCCAGGGCTGCACGTGTCATCACCTGGCAAACATCCAGCTTCATCTTCGCCGCCCACGCAGTGAGAGACAAAGTTACACGGGAAATGATGCTGCATGTCCTCCCATCGCACGGACGAGCAGTTCCACCTGCGTTCAGACACCTGAACAGGTAGTGCCGACACGTGGTGGAACGAGAACTGTATTCTGAAGAATGGCCGGTCATATGAGGCGAAACTTTTGTACTGTACACGTACATCTCCGTGGTAAATAAGTGGTTCAGTAGACGTATACATAGGTAACTCGCACATTTTATATTCTGTGGAGTTAGACTTCGTGTGGAATATAATCCAAAAGAGTCTTCCATTAGTAAAGCAGTTTATGCTACTATGACTTTTATGAATATTAATAACAACAGCGTGGTCTTCTGGTGCTGCCAGGTAAGTCCATGTGCTTATGAAAGGAATGTATTTCTTATTTTCGCTCGGTTGTGATATGTCTATATAGCCTGTTAATAACCACGAAAAGCGTTAAAGATTATTTAAATGAACCTCTTTCTTCAAAAAAATAATTGTTGGTTAGTGGGTATCTGGATAACATTAGCTCAGCATTTAGTCAGCTGCTTCTGGCTAATTAAAATGACCGTTACCTTGATAACACACTAGCACTTCATGACACCTGCGTAAGTCAATTAGTCCAGCATAAGAGAAATCAAAGTAAATTACACTTATTATTATCCACTCAACAAACTAATAATTCATATTTTAGAAAAGGACTAAGGAGCACATGGTAGATGAGTGATTGGATGGGAGAACTGTACCCTAATCTAATACCATCAGGGATAATGAAGTGTATTGTTTGCGAAGCTGTCTTTTATGGACTTTTATGCTGATTTTCGTACAAAATGTCGTTCAGAAAGCTGTCTACATTTACTCAGCAAGACTCAAGCATTTATTTCATCATATTAAGGTCCCCATGTGTGACAGCTAAACATTTGAACAAGACACCTATTGACAAATATATGACTACGTTTTACAAACGTTTTCTCTAGCAGTCAGAATACATGCCCGAACAAGACAACCGTTCAAATTATGAAACCCCATCTATTTGTTGTTAAACTGGAACATCTGGAATATGGACAGCGAGAATCGACTGAATGAGAATGAGCAAAGACAAGGACTACGACGGAGATGTAGATCTTTACGATGATTTGTTTTGCGGTTTCTTTTTAACCCGTTTCCAATAATAAGCAAACGGATGATCATGAGGAGAGAATGAAGAAAATAAAGAGAGCTGTAACTCAATGTTTAGACTGATTGAATAAAATATGAAGTTTACTTTCTCATAGTCCGTGGCCAGCAGAGAGTGTACTTATTTCGCAAGCTGAGGAGATTTTAGTAAATAAAGCAGTCTTGGGCCATTCTGTGTGCTGGTCCTACAGTCTGTCTGTCCATGAAAAGAACAGTTTGAACAGTGGTGTCGATGTGTGTTGTAAGGTAGTTAGTGTCAAGAGGAGAGATGTAGTTTCTTTTTCTGACCATCAGCTACTAAGAATTCCCCGTTTCCTATTTCTAAATATGCATCATAATGTTATAACGGTATTTCGTTTGTGTACAGGATGCAAGATAAAAATGTATAAGTCTACTTAAATAAAATACCTGCAGTTGAGGAGAGAAAAGTAGTCTTCAGTTGTGGCCGACTAACGTCTGTGATCGCCGTGAAGTTCATGTACAGTAGAAAAACAGATTTGACAGTACCTTCCTTCAGCTGAAATCTCACAATACTGGAGTAGGTAAAGAATTCTTCGGGAAGAAAGTTCACAAAATCATCAAACATAGCCGAGTTTACCGCATCGATTATAACTATTCTATTTATAGATCCCGGTGACTTATTCAGCACCTGCAAATGAGCCACCATCCCTGGAGGAACTTCCAGCTCTATGGTGCAAGTAAGGACGGCGGAGTCTGTCTGAGAGTTGTCGCTCGGTGTAAATGAAATCTGTATACTGCCTTCTCTCCCTTTCACGTGATAACTTTGCCAACTTTTGGCGCATTCTTCAAAATCTAAATCCAAATGAACTGAGTGAAAACTTGTAGCCTGCTCTTTAAACATATTTACACTAGTTATTGCATCGGTGTTCATCGGCCCAGGGTTGTGTGTGACCCCGTTGTCAGACTTGTCATAACGATTTTTTCCTTCAGACAAGTAACTGTCAGTATGTTTGCCATCAAACTCTGGTTCTAGTAAAAAAGGGAGAGAATCTTGTGTCACCTTTCTGTCGGTAATATTTTCTTTCTTCCACTCGGTAATTTGACCGTTTGCATTTCTTGATACAATGTCATTTTGAAATACACACAAAAGTATACCAAACGATGCAAGAAACTCAATTCTGGTCATGCTGCCACATCTGCAAAAAAGAAAAAGTTATTAGAGAAAAAGTTATACATTTTTCCAGCGCTCGCAAACCGCCCAACACATTGAAGGAGTAGCACTACTCCTCAATAGGAAAACTGAAAAGACACTGGTGGAATGGAAGCCTTATGGACCCAGGCTTCTGAGAGCAAGATTCCATTCAAACTACACCAAGCTGACAGTGCTAGGTTGCTATGCACCAACAGAAGACTCTGGGGCAGAAGACAAGGATGCTTTTTACGATCAGCTCCAGGCAGCCACGGAGAGCGTCCGAGCCCATGATTTGTTGCTCATCGCCGGCGAACTCAATGCCAAGGTGGGAAGTGACAACACCTGCAGGGAGCATATCATGGGCAAGCATGGAATTGGAACCATCAATGACAACGTCTCCGAGACTGGCAGACTTCTATGAAGAAAACAATCTACTGATTGGAGGCACACTCTTCCAACACAAAGACATCCACAAGGCAATGTGGACATCACCAGACGGGATCACAAAAAAACAGATAGAACCGAAGATGTCAGAGCCTACAAAGGAGCAGACGTTGCCAGTTTCTCTGAAGCTACGCCGATCGCGAGGAAAACAGGCAGGTCAGCAAAGAATGAACTCCGGCAGATTGAAGGACCCAGCCACGAAACGTGCCTTTGTAGTGGAAGTAAAGAACAGGTTCCAGGCACTAGGGGACCAACAGGAGATGGCCTTAGAGGACTTCAATCGAGTCTTAAAGGAAACAGGAGAGAAAATACTGGGCTTCCAACGAAAAAAGAAAGAACAGTGGATCAGAGAAGAGACGTGGAAAAGGATAGAAGAGAGAAAGTCAACCAAGCAGAAAATCAACAACACCAGATCTGAACGTCTGAAGGAACAACACAGAAGTGTATAGAGAATTAAACAAAGAGGTAAAGAGGATGACCAAAACCGACAAAAGGGACTACATAGAGAAACTGGCAGATAAAGCAGACGAAGCAGCAGAAAAAATTACCTGAAGACACTGTATAAAATCAATAAACAGTGAAGTGCCAGTGAAAGACATGAACGGAAATGTTGTCCAGGGAGAGGCAGAAACTCTACAGCGCTGGAGGGAACATTTTGAGTCAGTTCTGAACAGAACAGACCCTCCTCAGCTCGCTGACATCCAGCCAGCAGATACAGACATATTTTGAAACTGAAATTATTGCATTTTCTGACCTTGTACAAGTCTCTCGATTTAATAACTATTTCTGTATTACACTAAACTGACGAATTTTTATTGGGGATGTTGGCCGGTAGAGGTATCGTTGCTCGCAATTTAGTGTAAGTGTTTCGCGTACACGGATTTGTTCTGAATGGCGATAGTTAACAGTTGCAAATCGGTTAAAAACTTACACTACAAGTAACTACGTTGTTTGAAATGTCTTCCTATAGTCCCTCCATATTCTTACCACGTTGAGTTCCTCAAGCGTTTTCCCTACCTGTCCCCTCACAGTCATTTAGAATTTTATTTGCCACCTTAGGTTGGTCTTTTTAAGGATGGAGATGTCGCATCCATTCTTATGGCAGGAAAGATTGGTTTCACCCGGGGGAGAGGGGTGAGGAGCATAAGTGGTGCCGTTTACAGTAGTAGCCATGCTTCGCTAATCCTTGACGTGTCTGCTCACCTCGGCAGACCAGCCGGCTTTGTTGTTAGACGTGTCTGCCGACCTCAGTAGACTCACTTTTAAAATAAATTATTTCGGATAAAAAAATTAATGAATTCGATAGTTTATTCATTGTTCTATCGAGAGATCTTTTTTCATGACGAAGTTTGCACGTTTGACAGACATTTTCAGCATTTTCCGAACGTACCTGTCTTTCTGTTTGGAAAATGGCTAGCAAATGCCCGGGGTTGAAAGTTTGACCGGCAGCTTTGAAAATTTATATTTACTAACCTACAGTAAAGATAACCATCTGTAATACAACGTTTTAAAGAGCATTTTTAAAACATTCAGTTGGTGTAAATTTTAAGATACATAGGTTTTGTCTTCGAGTACTAAAATCAAATGAACTGTACATATTTTAGAACACTTAAACGTCAGTTTCAGAAATTAACAAAAAAATTATTTACACAATATATACAAACATAAAGTACCAAACAAAGATATGTTTTATTAGAATATACATTAGAATTTAAATATTACTTACTATTTTCTTCTCCTTTGCGGTTGTTGAAGTACAAATCCATGTCAAATTGAGTAACCACCAAAGTACTTCGATATTTCAAAATGGCGCTCGACCAATGTTGACATTTTCTTCGTTACAATACGAAATGTTTTGATTGGCTGAACCAGTTTAAAGGGAGGGAATCATGTTGGACTAGTTCCTAACGGTTTCAGTAGTTTCCTCCCTTATGTATTTATTCATTTACGCATGTGAAAGCGGCAAATGTTTCACTGCACACGTTGTGTATGGGCACATTATTATGGCATTTTCTGTTGGGAATACTATAAGTGTGTTTTCAAGCAAACACAAGAAAAAGCTGTTTCTTTTCTTTACATTTCGATATATCATTATCAATTTGAATTGTTCTTCTACCTCTTTTAGTTTTAGATTTTTATGATTTTTTTAAAAGGGATAAATGCATCCGTCCAAGGGGGTCAACCGCCGCTTAGCCTTCCGTCAAGAATGAGGTTTACTTGCTTCAATCTGTTTCAATTCCCGCCTGCTATTCCCATTAGTTCGACCGTACTTTAATAAGAGAGGGAAGGCCTTTGGAAACAGTTATAGTAATGTTCCCTAGATGTTGAAAGGACTACACCAAGTTGTTGAACAGTAAGGAGCAAAAGGAATAATGTAAACACGCTATACACAAAATAAGGATTCATCATTACTCTTTTTTTATAAGGATGTGGACGCAATATATAATGACCTATTCGAAAAATATAAAAACTTCTAAGGCCTTATTTTGCTCAACTATAGAACAACAAACTTACAAACACATTAAAGGACAGCGTGACAGCGTCATCTGTTTTTAAGATATATTCTGTGAGAGATTAACACGATGATCGAAAACTTACATCGCGGATATTGTAGAAAGTGCTGACCTGGCGCCGATTGGTATGGAGGAGCATACACCAATCCTGAGGGACTGTTCTGTCACAGATTCCCACACACGTCTTGTGCTCAGACTTGGCAACCGTCCTCCGAGCTGCTGGCACTGTTCATTCGCATCCATCCAAGACATTTCTTTCTCCTCGAAAATGGAAACTAAAAAACAGCGGCCGTCAGCCTGGAATGTTCCAGGGCTGCACGTGTCATCACCTGGCAAACATCCAGCTTCATCTTCGCCGCCCACGCAGTGAGAGACAAAGTTACACGGGAAATGATGCTGCATGTCCTCCCATCGCACGGACGAGCAGTTCCACCTGCGTTCAGACACCTGAACAGGTAGTGCCGACACGTGGTGGAACGAGAACTGTATTCTGAAGAATGGCCGGTCATATGAGGCGAAACTTTTGTACTGTACACGTACATCTCCGTGGTAAATAAGTGGTTCAGTAGACGTATACATAGGTAACTCGCACATTTTATATTCTGTGGAGTTAGACTTCGTGTGGAATATAATCCAAAAGAGTCTTCCATTAGTAAAGCAGTTTATGCTACTATGACTTTTATGAATATTAATAACAACAGCGTGGTCTTCTGGTGCTGCCAGGTAAGTCCATGTGCTTATGAAAGGAATGTATTTCTTATTTTCGCTCGGTTGTGATATGTCTATATAGCCTGTTAATAACCACGAAAAGCGTTAAAGATTATTTAAATGAACCTCTTTCTTCAAAAAAATAATTGTTGGTTAGTGGGTATCTGGATAACATTAGCTCAGCATTTAGTCAGCTGCTTCTGGCTAATTAAAATGACCGTTACCTTGATAACACACTAGCACTTCATGACACCTGCGTAAGTCAATTAGTCCAGCATAAGAGAAATCAAAGTAAATTACACTTATTATTATCCACTCAACAAACTAATAATTCATATTTTAGAAAAGGACTAAGGAGCACATGGTAGATGAGTGATTGGATGGGAGAACTGTACCCTAATCTAATACCATCAGGGATAATGAAGTGTATTGTTTGCGAAGCTGTCTTTTATGGACTTTTATGCTGATTTTCGTACAAAATGTCGTTCAGAAAGCTGTCTACATTTACTCAGCAAGACTCAAGCATTTATTTCATCATATTAAGGTCCCCATGTGTGACAGCTAAACATTTGAACAAGACACCTATTGACAAATATATGACTACGTTTTACAAACGTTTTCTCTAGCAGTCAGAATACATGCCCGAACAAGACAACCGTTCAAATTATGAAACCCCATCTATTTGTTGTTAAACTGGAACATCTGGAATATGGACAGCGAGAATCGACTGAATGAGAATGAGCAAAGACAAGGACTACGACGGAGATGTAGATCTTTACGATGATTTGTTTTGCGGTTTCTTTTTAACCCGTTTCCAATAATAAGCAAACGGATGATCATGAGGAGAGAATGAAGAAAATAAAGAGAGCTGTAACTCAATGTTTAGACTGATTGAATAAAATATGAAGTTTACTTTCTCATAGTCCGTGGCCAGCAGAGAGTGTACTTATTTCGCAAGCTGAGGAGATTTTAGTAAATAAAGCAGTCTTGGGCCATTCTGTGTGCTGGTCCTACAGTCTGTCTGTCCATGAAAAGAACAGTTTGAACAGTGGTGTCGATGTGTGTTGTAAGGTAGTTAGTGTCAAGAGGAGAGATGTAGTTTCTTTTTCTGACCATCAGCTACTAAGAATTCCCCGTTTCCTATTTCTAAATATGCATCATAATGTTATAACGGTATTTCGTTTGTGTACAGGATGCAAGATAAAAATGTATAAGTCTACTTAAATAAAATACCTGCAGTTGAGGAGAGAAAAGTAGTCTTCAGTTGTGGCCGACTAACGTCTGTGATCGCCGTGAAGTTCATGTACAGTAGAAAAACAGATTTGACAGTACCTTCCTTCAGCTGAAATCTCACAATACTGGAGTAGGTAAAGAATTCTTCGGGAAGAAAGTTCACAAAATCATCAAACATAGCCGAGTTTACCGCATCGATTATAACTATTCTATTTATAGATCCCGGTGACTTATTCAGCACCTGCAAATGAGCCACCATCCCTGGAGGAACTTCCAGCTCTATGGTGCAAGTAAGGACGGCGGAGTCTGTCTGAGAGTTGTCGCTCGGTGTAAATGAAATCTGTATACTGCCTTCTCTCCCTTTCACGTGATAACTTTGCCAACTTTTGGCGCATTCTTCAAAATCTAAATCCAAATGAACTGAGTGAAAACTTGTAGCCTGCTCTTTAAACATATTTACACTAGTTATTGCATCGGTGTTCATCGGCCCAGGGTTGTGTGTGACCCCGTTGTCAGACTTGTCATAACGATTTTTTCCTTCAGACAAGTAACTGTCAGTATGTTTGCCATCAAACTCTGGTTCTAGTAAAAAAGGGAGAGAATCTTGTGTCACCTTTCTGTCGGTAATATTTTCTTTCTTCCACTCGGTAATTTGACCGTTTGCATTTCTTGATACAATGTCATTTTGAAATACACACAAAAGTATACCAAACGATGCAAGAAACTCAATTCTGGTCATGCTGCCACATCTGCAAAAAAGAAAAAGTTATTAGAGAAAAAGTTATACATTTTTCCAGCGCTCGCAAACCGCCCAACACATTGAAGGAGTAGCACTACTCCTCAATAGGAAAACTGAAAAGACACTGGTGGAATGGAAGCCTTATGGACCCAGGCTTCTGAGAGCAAGATTCCATTCAAACTACACCAAGCTGACAGTGCTAGGTTGCTATGCACCAACAGAAGACTCTGGGGCAGAAGACAAGGATGCTTTTTACGATCACCTCCAGGCAGCCACGGAGAGCGTCCGAGCCCATGATTTGTTGCTCATCGCCGGCGAACTCAATGCCAAGGTGGGAAGTGACAACACCTGCAGGGAGCATATCATGGGCAAGCATGGAATTGGAACCATCAATGACAACGTCTCCGAGACTGGCAGACTTCTATGAAGAAAACAATCTACTGATTGGAGGCACACTCTTCCAACACAAAGACATCCACAAGGCAATGTGGACATCACCAGACGGGATCACAAAAAAACAGATAGAACCGAAGATGTCAGAGCCTACAAAGGAGCAGACGTTGCCAGTTTCTCTGAAGCTACGCCGATCGCGAGGAAAACAGGCAGGTCAGCAAAGAATGAACTCCGGCAGATTGAAGGACCCAGCCACGAAACGTGCCTTTGTAGTGGAAGTAAAGAACAGGTTCCAGGCACTAGGGGACCAACAGGAGATGGCCTTAGAGGACTTCAATCGAGTCTTAAAGGAAACAGGAGAGAAAATACTGGGCTTCCAACGAAAAAAGAAAGAACAGTGGATCAGAGAAGAGACGTGGAAAAGGATAGAAGAGAGAAAGTCAACCAAGCAGAAAATCAACAACACCAGATCTGAACGTCTGAAGGAACAACACAGAAGTGTATAGAGAATTAAACAAAGAGGTAAAGAGGATGACCAAAACCGACAAAAGGGACTACATAGAGAAACTGGCAGATAAAGCAGACGAAGCAGCAGAAAAAATTACCTGAAGACACTGTATAAAATCAATAAACAGTGAAGTGCCAGTGAAAGACATGAACGGAAATGTTGTCCAGGGAGAGGCAGAAACTCTACAGCGCTGGAGGGAACATTTTGAGTCAGTTCTGAACAGAACAGACCCTCCTCAGCTCGCTGACATCCAGCCAGCAGATACAGACCTTGACATCTGCACAGACCCGCCAAGCCTGGAAGAAGGGACAGCAGCAATCAAGGCAATGAAAAGCGGCAAAGCACCAGGGGCAGATGGAATAACAGCAGAGATGTTGAAAGTAGATGTGAATGTGACAGCTCCCATGTTGACTGAAATCTTCAGGCAAGTTTGGGAATCAGGACAGATCCCCGATGCGTGGAAGACAGGGCTCATCTTCAAGTTACCCAAGAAAGAAGATCTTGGAGACTGCAATAACTGGAGGGGTATAACACTTCTTTCCCTCACCAGCAAGGTCTTCAGCAAGATTGTTTTGTCAAGACTGACAGCAACCATTGAGAAAGACCTCCGGCCCCAGCAAGCAGGATTTCGCCCTGGGCGATCCTGCTCTGAACTCATTTTCACTCTGCGTCAGATACTGGAGAAGAGCAATGAGTGGAACGCACCGCTGTACATAAACTTCATCGACCTGGAGAAGGCTTTTGACAGCATTCACCGCGAGTCCTTATAGAAGATCCTGAGGCATTATGGAGTTCCTGCGAAACGTGTCCAGGTCGTTGCATTGCTGTACAGCGATTTCAAATCTCAGGTGGTCTCTGACACGGAGCTGACAGCCCCCTTCAACGTCAGCACTGGGGTGAAGCAGGGCTGCATTCTGTCGCCGTTCCTCTTCATCCTGGCCATGTACTGGATCATGAAGAATTTCATCGAGAGAGAGAGGAGAGGGATCAAATGGACCATGAATATGAAAGCAACAACAAAGCTGGAAGACTTGGACTTTGCTGATGACATTGCCCTGTTGTCACACCACCACCAAGACATGCAGGAGAAAACAAATGCCTCCTCAGAAACAGCTGGAAATCTTGGCTTGAAGTATGAGAGTGAACGCCAGAGTCTAAGAAAACATCAAACTAAATGGAGAATAGATTGAGGAAGTTGACAGTTTTACGTATCTTGGGTCCAAGATGTCAAACACCGGGGATGTGGAGGTGGAGATTCGAGGCCGACTGGCGAAAGCCAGCCAGGCCTTCGCCTCACACATGAGCACATGGAAGGCAAAAAGCATCAACCAGAAGACCAAGCTGAGAATCTTCAAGTCGAATGTGATCGGCACCCTCTTTTATGGATCAGAAATACGAAAGATGACCAAAAACATCGGTAACAGGCTTGACGTCTCCCAAAACTGATGCCTCAGGCGCATACTTAATATCTTTTGGCCAAACACCATTACCAATGAAGAACGCCACCGAAGAACTGAAGTCGAGTCCATCACCACGCATGTTCAACGATTGGACATGTGCTCGGCCAGCAGACAGCAGACCTCTCCAGAATCGCCTGACGATGGACTCCAGACGGCCGAAGAAAACGAGGCCGCCCAAAGGAAACCTGGAGAAGAACAGTGGAAAGGGAGATGAAAGGAAATGGCTGGACATGAGGTCGCCTGGAGCGAGTTTCAGCCGATCGACATCAGTGGCGGGCTCTGGTTGAGGCCTTATGTGCAACTAGCACGAAGAGGTTTGATTGATTGACAAACCACCCGACTAGTGAACAATAAAAGATAATGTACCGGTCCCAGGTCACTCATAAAATTTTAAAAAATTTACCTAAGCCTAATGGTCATGGAAAGATGTGTTAAAATAAAACGGAAATCTAGGGTAAGTAATTTTATAGTAATTTTATGAAATAATAGCCGACACGTCTCCTGTGGGAGCACTGAAGAGTTGTACGAGGTGGTATTTTGTTCAGCTCTTGGTGATGTTATTGGACTACCAATATTGACAGTCTTTACCTGATAATGCTATTCTCTAACATGTCTCTTTGATCCACAGAATTTACCAAAAAACAGTGACTACATGAATGATTTTGAACACACCAGCTTCATCTAATAATAATAGTAATTTTCAAATCACTTTGAGCTACAGACTCCAAAGAGAGTTTAGTGATGTCTCTCAACCCACTTGACTAGACACACAGCGCGACAGTAAACAGTGAGAGAGGAACATGGCAGTGCAGTGCAGTGCTGCTCCAATACTCCGTTTTATAAATCTTCCTTTAAATTTTGTGTGCTTTAGGCTTTTGTGTTAAAAAATCTTCTGCTTTGTAAGATCGGGATGATCAGTGGGTGGCGTATTGTTGTGACAATCAAAGTAGTATTTTGCGAAGAGATTCTTCGGGTAATTTATTCGCTCTGCTTGTAAATATTTTTGTGTTACTTTTAAAAATGTTTTCACGTAAAATCAACGAACTAACATAAAATTTAACTTTCTTATAAAAGATGAAGCTTTTGATGATAAGAAAGCTTCACGTTTGCTACACAGGAGGCAGCTAACAGTATTTCTGAGGAAAAAAAACAACAAAAAACTACTTCACATCGCACCGCATGAGACTGTTAAATAGACATCAGGTAAAAACTATTTTCAGATCTGCAACTCGTAGAAGATATTTAGTGGACATTTCGTTTAAATGCTTTTATTTTTTTTCCTAATTTTCCATTTTCTGTTTATTTTATTTTTGGTTTTTTGTGTGTTTGAAACAAGAAGTTTAAATTACTTTCAAAATAGCTCTCAACAAAAAAAGTATTTTTCTGACATCTCGAGGTATTTTAGTTAACAAGGGATTACAAATATATAAACTCTAGGTTTGTTTGATAATACTAAAGAAAATCAAAAGAGTGACATTTATTTTTTGTTGTGTCAATTTATTTTAATTTTACACAGACAGTTTAAGGAACACTCAAGGTATTTAAAAAGAGAGACAAATTATAAATACCGACATATTCAGTCACATTTTGACGCTTTGCTTACAATCTCATTCAAAACTTAGTTCAGGGAGGCGGCCATGGTCTTCTCGAAAGGTTTGTTGTCTGAAAGTGCCAGGGTGTTACAAAATATATTTTTTTCAAGTTTTGCTTTTAATTAAATGAACCCGAAACCAAATAGTTTGTATTCTGACTTGCTTTATAGCCACACAATCTTCTGGCTCTGATGTTTCAAACGAAACTCTAGAGATTTATTTTAAGCGGTGCTTGCAGTGTTGTTAGGACAGCTTATGGTGCACTAATTGCAATGCCAGATATTATTCACTCTAATTAAAATTTAAAATACAGAAATAAAAGTCAAATATTTTTTGAAAATAGACCCAAAAGTAAATGAAAGAAATAAGGTGTCAGATTTATGAGTCATTTTGTATTGTGCGTTTTCGTGGACTTTGCTTCCTCGTACTCTGGATGCACAGATCAGTTATTTTCTTTACCAACTAATTCATACTCTAAGTGTTGTCTCGTATTTGTTCTCGTTCACTGTGCAATGGTTTGAGCTACCAGAGACTACTTGCGAGGCTTTTACACCTCCATCCTGTCTCTTTTCCCACTCTCCCTCAGACCTGTGCGTCATCTGACAGCAGGAGTCTTCTAAGACAAAAAATCATTCTGCAGGTATGACCCAAACACTGAGTACAGCTATTGTTGTCTTACAAGTGGCTGATGTCAGTAGGAAATCCATGGTACATTGCCCTTTAGTTGCGGCGCGCGCGCTTGCGTGTGTGTGCTGGGGGAGAGGGGTAGATGGACTGAAAACGAAAAAAAATACATCAAACAATGTAATGAAACAGCTATATCTTAATAGACATTTCTAAACTGCTACAAGTAACAGATATCTAGTTACGGGCTGTGTATGTATGTATTTCTTCATTTTCCTTTCCATAAGCTGGTCTCCACATCACCACACATACAACATACAACATAACCGATCCTCAGTGGACAAAATGACAATACGAAAGAATCAAGAGAAAGGAAGAGACAAGAGCAAGAAAAATTGATTGACACCACCTCAGTACCAGCTCACCCTCCCCCAAACCGCTACCCGGATCGTCGGACCCCCGAACAGCGCGCGCGCACGAACTCACACACACACACACACACACACACACACACACACACACACACACACAGAAAGAGTTGAGCAACCCTAAAGACGTGTTCGTTCAATCATGCAAGACGAGATAACTCTTCCTCGCCGCACGAAGACGATCGAGCTTCACGCACCCCGCGACATGCCGCAAGCGCTTAATGGTGTTATACTGGGTTGTTGGAAAAGTCCTGAGGTATATTTCTATGTTTTTCTAAATGCATTTATTTATATAAAGAACAAAGATCAATCAATGATACATTGCCTGATTTTTTGTTCGCAAGGTTAGCCACGTTTGGTGGGTGTAGCAACACATCACATCCAACCTACAATATCTTTTGACGGGTGATCAAACTTGTGTGTGGTCTCACGTTGTCGTGAGGGAACATGACTCCTTTACGATTAACGTTTCTTAGAATGAATTCAAATAGATTTATTTGGTTCCTTGGTAGCAGCTTAAAAAAAACACGGGGCACTTAAAAGCCCTAAACACAGAGAACATAACTTTTCTCTGAGGAATCTCTGCTTCCGATGTCGTTTAAGGTGAATCCTCATGTCAGGACCAAGACCGTTTGCTCATCACAATGTTATAAATAATATACTTCTTATTAGTTAGATCTCCACATTGAGTTCACTGGAAATAGGGAAATCGTATGACGCCAGGATTCCCGTCAAACCGACCAGAAACAAAAAATCTGACATTATTACTGCTATTTATCGTTTAGCGATTACAAATTCTTTAATATTTTTAGAGGAACTTGTAGGCAAGATAGTATTATCACGAACAGAAAAAATAAATAAAAATCTGGCCGATAAACATAAGAACAATTACAAAATTTAGGGTAAGGATAACTCCAAATGAGTAGCCGCGACCTCGAAACTGAACTCTTGATGACGAAGGAGATGTCGTGTAGATGTCAATTTGTTATGTTAACGCGCACCCAGACTGTGCGCGATCGTGCTTTTTCCCTACAATTGGTACCTCAGCTACCAGTTAAGGGATGGAAAGAAGAAATATAATAAGTAAACATTTGACCAAAAGCATAGGAAACAATACTGAAGAACAATGCTCATGCAGAAAAAAAACCAGCGTGGCCGAGATGAGAGCTGAACCCAGGACAGCCAACCCTCACTACATTGGAGACATGCGCTAACTGTTGCGCCACGGGACCTTTAATGTGTCAGCGTGGGCAGTCTGCTGTTGAGAAATGCTGCTGCTGCACAATTTAAAGCTTTCTACTACAGGGAAAATGTTACTGATGCTGGCATAAAATACATTTAATTTAGGTATATTTTCTATAAGACATATTTTCATTGTTGTCTAGTTAGTGTGCGTATATGTGAATAGATATATATCTTTGTGTGCGTAGATATTGCATTTCAAAACACACACACACGCACACACGCACGCACACACACACACACACACACACACACACACGCACACACACACAAGAAAAACAAAGTAACGAATAAAGAAATAAAAGTTTTATAAATCTACACAAAATTTAATTACGTGGACAGAATCAGAGCTCACAAGGCACCTAGTTGGATTACAGAAGTTCCTGGGCTTAAAAATGTGAGACTCGCGAGGAGTATCCTCAAGATCTTATACATTGCAATCCACTGATAAGTCTTTTTAACATTTGAAAGAATCCCAATTCTTTTATATTTGTTTTGGGGTTTGGCCAGTTGCAGTTTCACAATAAGTTACCATTATTACTATTCAACTATCACGCCATTCATTTGTTATTTTATACACTAAGACTTAAATATTTATGAATGAATTGTATAAACGAAAGACTTCCCTGAATTTTTGCCACTTGTATGATTCCTAAGTAAATGTTACATTAAATACTTTTCTGTCAAACAATAATGAAAATCAGAAATTATAGATTACTCATTATAGGTGAAATCGTAACTTACTGCTGCCAAGGGTTCATATCCTGCAGTGACTGAATCTGGTATTTAAAGAAAGCTAGTAGGAAGGGTGCCATGAATGTCTGATGAATTTTCTTTAAAACAGCTTCTGTAGTTCATTTTACTCCCACTTTGTAAATATAAAAGTTGTAGATTATAATATTTTCTTGCAAAAAAGTAATGTAAAACCGACATTTACCCGTGCTGTATAATATATTGTAGAATTTACCATCTATTTGCCAGAAATGAGCGTATTGCACAAGTTGTAAGTTAGTTCTACGTGATACAAGTCCGTGATCACCTGTACAGGGTCAGCACCTTTAACGGAAGGCGAAAAACCTACAACAACAACAACAACAACAACAACAACGAGAGCCGTTTACTAATACAAAAGTAAGCACGGTGCCACAGACAGTCAAATTAATTAATTCCTATCAAAAGATACTTCCTAACTGTGTATTAGACGACAATACTGTTATCAGCGGTAGAGTTTGGCCACTCTCATAGATTAAGCGGTTTATTGCGATGCGTGACTCTGAGATTGTGAACTTTCTTTGTCGTCCACTTTACAGCCATCGGTGCCATTGTCTGGGAGAAGAGTCACGTGGTTAGCTAGGCTAGGTAAGCAGAGCATGTTAATATTAAGCGCCTTTTCTTGGACTCTAATACGGACTATTATTTTTTTGTTTTTATTAATTTTTTATCAACTTCAAGCAAGGATGCCTGTTCTTCAAGAATTCTACTCGCTACTTATTGGCGCTTGCGATGTGTAACCTAGCTTGATTGCCCTTTCTCATAGAAAACAAACGAAATTAATCAATGAGGTATGCCAGCACTTACACCACCAACATATTAACCACTGTCGTTACTTATCGTCAGCTAATGATGTGCAATTATTTGTCGTCTGTAGTGATGAGGTTGTCTGTATCTAACAATAACCACTCTTTTCGTCTTGAAAATTCTTTATTTCACTTTCTTCATTTTGGTATTTGATTGCGCGACTTACTTTAGAGGTAGATGTACTTCTTGAGTAGTTCTAGGCTTCACACTACATGTGCCCAAGTTTTCTCCGAGACATTTGTGCCTAGTTATGACAAGGTCTAGAAATAATGATATAGTCCACACACAAGTTGATCAATGAGTATTGTTTCTTTCCCTTCAGGAGGCTTAAGTTGGTTGCGATGCTGCTCAACAAAAAATCATATTCTCTCACATTTTCATCTTTCCCTTACATATAACAATCCTACTACTATTGTTACCAATATTAATAAAGAACACTTGTACAGCACATTTCTTAAAAGGAAGCAAGCTCGATGCACCTGAAAAAAGAGAAGGACACAAACGACACTAAATGGGAGAATTATCATATGATAGTAGTGTGAGCAGATGGATTCCTTCTGTCTTGTCACGGATCAAGAAGTCAGATTTTAGTTGTTTAGACATGTACCTATTATAAATTGTGACATAATACGGTAGGTTCGTTATAAATTTACGCGAGTGTTTAGCGGACTCTTTATACATTAAAAAGAATTTTTTCACATAAAGTAAAATTTGTAGTCCCCACATCTAATCCACAGAATACAGTATCCCTATTTCAACTCACGCATTTACACACACACACACACACACACACACATGCCACAGATATGTAAAATGGGATAAAGGAGCACCGTTACTTGTCACTCCACGTGACTAATGTATCCCAATCCTCCCATTTAATGACTTTTATGTCGTACCTTATTGGGCTATGTGAAAAGTGTCCTTTTATTAATAGTAGCAGTACAATTAGTAGTGGTAGTAGCAGTATTAAAGTATCATGCGATGTGTATAAATATGTCTTGCTCATACAGTAACCATTTACGAAGCAAGATTTTCAAACAACTGCAAATGACTTTGCCAAGATTTTCACTCCAGTGTCAGAAGTCTGATATACATGTGACATGAACTACGCGACATCCGCGTGTATTAGAGGTCTTAACAATGAAAGGACATTCGCATATCATAAATAAATATTTGGTCAAAAGATGCTCTGGACATGTGACGGTTGCTGCTTAGATCGACAGTGTTAAAAGAAAATGGTTTCAATCTACTTTTGGTTATTTTGTTATCTCCGCCTGTGATATTAAACGTTGTGAAATGTACTTGCAACTGATATATACAGCTTTATTATGAAAACACTTCCAAAGCCGTCAGCAATTTAGATAACATATCCCGGTTTGAAGTTAAAATAACTCTATGCTGATCTGTGTGCAGGAAAAGGGGTGTGTGACTGGGCTGTGGAGCTACTGTTCAGATGTAATTCACGTGGAGGATGTGGGTATTGTTCAGATTGCCACACTGTTTGACTAAGAGAGACAGCAACGTGACAATAGGCCTGATGAATTGTCTTTTGCTTCATTCACTAGTGTTCTGAAATAACTTTTGCAGCTCCTTCTGCGATAAAGCTTTTCCCGAAAGTAATGTTTTAATTACATCAAGAGCGTAATTACTGGTCAAAGTAACATTTGCATTACCATTGAATCCATTAACAAATTTTAGTTGTTCAACTATACGCTTCCGTCTTTTTTCCTCCCTTCCTCGGCGTTTGCGTTCCAGGTAGATGTTGATGGTGTACAGGAAGGGGTTGACCGCAGCATTAATTGGAAGAACAAAAATGGCGATCCCCACATTGACTTCACCAGAAATAGTGATACCATTAGATGCAAGGATTCCTGCTAAACCAACAGGAAACCAGCACAAAAAATCTGACATCACTACCGCGATTAAACGTATGGCAACAGTCACCTCTTTTCGAGCCCTCGTTGTATTCTGTGGAGACATAGAATTGGTAAAAACAGACCAGAAAATTAAAGCCTGTCCAATAAGAATCAAAATAAAAAAGCTAAAATTTAAAATAATAATAACTCCAAAAGCATATTTACGCCCTGGAAATTGTACCCTTGAGGTAGGAAGTGGAATACAGATGCTTGTCTGACTGTAAAACTCCCAGTGTGATGTCATCGGCAGTAGAGGCACAACCGCCAAGGCCACACCTATGAGCCACGACACTGCACATGCGCACTGCGCTGAACGTTTCCCAAAGTGCACCTGGCTAAAAGGAAAACGGAGAACAAGGAAGCGGTCACATGTGATGAGAAAGATGATGAAAACAGAAACTTCACATGACAGTAAAGACATAAAACCTGCCAGTTTACACAAACTGCTGTTTCTCCAGCCGACATCCTCCCATACATACGATCCTCTGTACCTGAAGTCGGAAATACCGATGATTGAAAGGTACAAACCCATCAGCAAGTCCGCCACACACAGGTTGGTGACGAAGACGTCATACCCGACGTTACCTGACGTTTTGTGGAAAATCAAACGGTAAACCAAGGAGCTGAGGTTTCCAAGTAGCGCCAGTGAGGCAAAGATGGCGACTCCTGCTCGGTAGACTCCGGATCGCAGCAGATCGTCACAGGAAGAAACTTCATCGGAAGGAGCGTGACAGTTGAGCACGTTGAACCCAGGGGGCAGTATGGCCGGACAACATAACTTGTAGTTGTCAGCGAAAATGTTTTCTAATTTGGTTAGAGTCTGAAATACGTCTCGTGGGAACACATTCATTTGACAATGTCTCAGATCTAGGATGCTTAAACTGTTTATTGCACCAAAGCCCTGTCCTGTCACGTGATCTAAATGGCTGCCAGAGAGATTTAACTTTGATAAAGACGAAAAAAAGGAGAAGTTTGTGAAGTCGCCCTTTTTAAGGAAGACGTCAGACAGGTCAAGAATTTTAAGAGCTGACGTTTTCCTGACGTCCACCAAAGAGAAAATATGTATTGGATTGAAGCTCAATTTGAGAAAATCTAGGCTCGTAAGACCAGTGAAAAAACTGTTGCTTATGTGAGTTAAGCCATTATTGCTGAGGTCCAGAGTGCGGAGATTAGGCAATGTCACTTCATGCAGCTTGATTATATCACACCAGGACAGATTTAGATAAACAAGGTAGGTATTTCTTTTAAAGTCATTCATGTTCATCTGTGTTCCACTGGCATCAACATAACGATGCTGAGGATAGCTGGCAGCATGGAAGATACCAGAGCAAACGAAAGCCCAGCCGTGACACACACAGTTGTCTGGACATGTTTCATTGCACAATATTTCATCATCATGTTTGGGACACTGGTAGATCCCATCACACACGTGACTCTCGTGAACACACACCTGAGAGCTGCGGCAGCGGTAGAAGCCTGGACACGTGTACCTGTCACATGCCGCCTCGTCTTCGTGACCAGGACAGTCGTTGACTCCATTACATCGGAGGTAGACAGGCAGGCAGACCTGCTCAAGACTGACACATGTAAAGTGGGAATCAGGACATACAAAGATTTGTGATAAATTATAATCAAGCTTGCTGAATGGTAAAAACGTAAACTTTCCTTTTGAATCAAGGTAAATTTTAAGGGGAAGGTCTAGCTCTAGGGTGTTGTGCATAATTGTTGGCGATAATTGACATCGGTCTTCATCAGCACGATCATCACAGTCCACTTGACCGTTACAGTGCTCCCACCTCTGAACACACTGCACAAATTAAAATATACTTTTGTTCTCCGTTGTTCACCACAATCAGATAACAGTAGGAAAAATATCATTTTACTGCATTATCAAATTCCTTTTAGTTATTTTAGAGATTTTAAAGACAATCGCCATGTGGTAGAAGTTGCAGAGTAGGAAAACTGACAGTTGTTGCTTGTGCATAGTTGTCAAGACCTCAAGCGAGAGTTTAAAAACGCAATTAAGAAGTAAAAAAAAGTTAAAAGAGAAGAAACAAACCCTTCTGCCTGCACATCGAAAAGGAGAAAGGGGGTCGCAGGGTGGAAAGTAGCAGAAATCTTCGTCACTCCCGTCTTTGCAGTCAGCACGATGATCACAGACTAGTGTGTACGGGACACTCTGATGCACGCTGACACATTGAAATGGAGGCGGAAGTGACGTCAGTGGTGCTGGACAGGAGTCTGTAGCGCCATCTGTCCTCCCCCAGCAGCTAGAAGTCTCATCACACGCCAGAAACACGTGTGTGAAGTGATGATCTGGACATCGTAGGTACCCTGACTGGAAAACAAATTGCATTTGTGGTGAGACATTAGATGTCGTATGAAACATAACAGAATAACTGGAGGCTTTAATAAAGCATTAAAATGCTATTAATTGTATAGGTACTTTATAATAAAAATAAAAACTATAACTAAAATGGGAAAACGATTTAAGAGCAGTAATACGTAGGTGCTCATAAAAACTTTAATTATGTTGTTTCACTATTAAAGCTGAACTGTAAAGAGCTATATATACGACGTTCCACTTAAGTGGAACTTGGGATTTTTCTGAACTTCTTGCCATATTTTCACTTTGCAAGGAGACATGCTATAACCACATTAAGTAGAAATGGTATTAGCCCAGTCGATTGTCGTAATTATGAACTTTTAGTTTGATCATTTTATTAGAAAAATCAAATTATTATTTGTAATGGTTTCCTCTTTTGAGAACAGATAATAATATTGTACCTTAAAGGAAAGTCTTCTGAGCTGTTCAAACAGTGTTGCAAAGAAACTACAAAGACCTTCACAGTTCTGTTCCAAAGAGTCATACCCCTCCCAAAACAAGAAACAGTGCCAAAGATAGACAGCCATAAGTATTATCAGTCACCCAACTAATGTCATCTTGAAATTTAAATAAAACCTCATCAGCACCAGGAACTGGCAGCGAACGAACAGGCTGCTTTCAGACCAGGTAGAAGTACAGTTGAGTAGATCTGTCGCATCCTTATAGAGAAACATTCTCAGCATCAGGGGACCATAACCACAACTTCCTAGACTTCAAAAAGGCATTCTACAGAGTCTGGCAAAAGGGGCTAAGTGACGCAAAAGTTCAACTTTAAAAAAGCCTCGTTGAAGTCATCAAAGCGATGTCTAATAGCTAAGTGATCCCATTACTACTAAATAACGATTAAGGTAAAGTACGATTATCTCCTATCACCGGTGCTGCTCAATATCTTCTTTGAGAACATTATGTGTAAACTCCTTCACGACCACCTCAATTTCATTGTCATTGGTGGGAGGCTTTGCAGACGACATAGGCAGAGACCATGACCTTGTTCTAACAAACCTGAAGCTGAGGCTGAAAGCGAAGCGACTCTGAAACACTCACCGAATTCGCTTTGCTTTTGAGAAGCTGCAAGACCCAAAAGTTGCAGACGTCTTCAAGGCCACGGTTGGCGGAAAATTTGGCGCGCTGAACCTGGTGCACTGTGATGTAGACACACTCGCTGGAAACATCAAAGATGTGCTACTGTCGACAGCTCAGGAGGTTCTAGGGCGACATAGGAATAAGAAACAGCCATGGGTCACGAACGACACCCTAGACCTCTGTGACCAAAAGTGGGCCTTGAAGAGAGAAAAGAAAAGCAAACCAGAAGCAGCCACAAAATACAAAAAAGTGAACAGTGCCATCAAGGAAGGGATGAAGGCAGCTAGGGAGAGCTGGATTGAGAATCATTGCCGCGACATAGACGATGAAATGGCACGACGTGACAGCATACCGACTTCTAAAGACCCCCACTAAGACAGACCACCAGAGGATCTCAGTCATCGAAGACCACAATGGTCACCTTCTCACAGAAGGCAATGATACTGTACTCAACCGATGGACAGAGTACTGCAAGGACCTGTACAACTACCAGCTGAAAACCGACGCCAACATCCTCCAAACAACTAGACTAGAGACAGCGAACCTGCAGACCTACCAGTTCTGCGGGAAGAGGTCGTAAGAGCTGTAAATAGTTTGAAGGGAGGAACGTCACCAGGCGTTGATAATGTACCAGCTGAGTTGCTCAAGCAGGGTGGGAAAGAAACTACAAAGGCCCTAACTGTCATGTGTCAAAGAGTCTGGGAGTGAAAGAAATGGCCCAGAGAATAGACGCAGTCACTAATCATACCCCTCCCAAAGAAAGAAAACTGCAAACAGTACCAGAACACCAGAACCATAAGCCTTATCAGTCATCCAAGCAAAGTCATGCTGAAGGTCCTACAGAACCGCATCAGAACCACCACAGAAGAGCTGCTAGCAGAAGAACAGGCTGACTTCAGACCACGTAGAAGCACAGTTGACCAGACCTTCAATTGTCGTCTTCTTATAGAGAAGCATCTTCAGCATCAGCGGGTCCTTTACCACAACTTCATTGACTTTACAAAGGCATTTGACAGAGACTGGAACAAGGGGCTATGGCATGTGATGCGGAAATTCAATATCGAAGAAGGCCTTGTCCAAGTTGTTGAAGCGCTGTATAACAGCTCAACGAGTACAGTACTACTGAACAACCAAATAGGAGCTTACTTTCGCACTACAGTAGGGGTACGTGAAGGATGTCCCTTATCGCCCGTGCTGTTAAATATATTTTTTGGGAACATGATGCTCGAAGCCTTCACTGGATCCCAGTGAACAGGCGTATTGATTACACAGTGCTTTCGATTGCTCAGTCCTTCATGGTCAAAACTGCTCCCTGCAGTGAAAGACACAAACAATGAAGCGCACTGAAGCCAGGGCCTTCACAAACGCTGCACCTAAACTGTGGAATGCTCTGCCATTGTCACTGTCAACCATTACCTCAGCAACCACGTTTCCGAAAAGACTAATACTCATTTGTTTACTTAAGACAGACTTAAACAACCTAGCACCACTTCTGTCTTTATTATTTTTTTACTTTACTCTTGTTTTATTTTTTTCTTCTCTTTTGTTTTTGCTGCGCAATGAGCATTCTTTTGAATGGATACCTGCGCATTATAAATCATCATCATCATCATCATCATCATCATCATCATCATCATCATCATCATCATCGTCGTCGTCGTCGTCGTCGTTTATATGTTTATATAACGCTACGAAAAGGTACAAGGATTGGCAATGGAACGTCCGTATGCTCGCCCAGGGTGACAAAGTGCATGAGTTCCCGCGAGAGCTTGTACATTATAGATTTACAAAATATTCCGCAAAAATATTCCCATCAAAGACAGCAAGTGTCAATTTGGCTCCGTGGCAGTGGACGGAATACCGCAGCGACCTTTACATCTTTCTGTTGACAACAGACCCAAACATCATCAAAGACAGCCAGGAGACGGTAATCCCGGAAGACCTGGAAGTCTTACAGAAGAATGTCGAACATGCTCTTTGGAAACTCAAACGTCTTTGGTGGACAATGTCCCGGCAAAATTAATCAGCATTTGCTGAAACAGGGATAAAGAAAGCTCTTATTATACTGTGCCAGAAAATTTGGGGAACAACCAAGAGCCACAAGAGTGGTCACTTGGCAAACACCTCCCTAGAAAGGGAAACCTGAGGCAGTGCCAGAACGATGAAACCAAAAGTTTGATTAGTCATCCAAGTAAGATAATACTGAAAGTCATTGAGAATCCCCTCGGTGGAATTGTTAGGTGAGAGGCTGGCCGGCTCACCGTTAAAGAAATCTTCAACTGTTAAGCCCTGATTAAAAAGCACCAGTAGAATGACAAGAAACATAAATTTATCGAGTTCAACAAGGCTTTCTATAGAGTATGACACGAGGAGGTATGGAATGTGTTCCACACATTCAACGTGAAGGAAGGTTTAGCACGAACCATCACGGCTCTGTAACACGGCATTAGGAGCCCCGTACTGCGGAACAGCCAGGTGGGTAAGCTCTCTCCCTTGACGGTGGGTGTGCGCCAGGGATGTTTTCTTTCTCCAGTGCTGATAAACATGTACCTTGAGAAAATTATTTGCGAGACACTTTAGGACCATCACACCTCAACGACCATCGAAGTTCCCCGCCCTCGTAAACACCGTTGGATCTAGTAAAACAGATCCGAAAACGGAGTACAGCTAGAGTATGTGCAGTTCTACAAACACATGGGCGTGACCATCTCAGAGAACAATAGCTGCTCGGTGGGCGCTCGTCTCAGGACAACAGCAAATTCAGCAGCGATGCCAAGGCTAAACAAGCTAAATAAGACTAAATAAGCGGTAGCTTCTGGACGTTATTTACACTTTATAAGTCTCTCATTGTCCCATCATGCTGTAGGGTTGCAAGACAGGAACCTTGTGCTCAGAATCGGAGCAGCAGATCCAGATAATTCTTTTGATATCCTAGAAGAAGCAAAAGACGAGGGACTTTGTCCGCACCGATTTTTTATGTGTAAATTAGCTCCTTCGACAGAAGTTTTGACCGAGTATTTCACATAGTTGCCGCAATCTGACTGCTTAGAAATCGATGCAGATATATATTGTCTGCCCTCGTACGTTCATATCATCACTGTTCTTACATAACGAGCAACAGCGTCGTGTTTCTTTTTATCCATTTTCGCGACACCTTTCCAGAGGACGTCAAGACGCCGGGTGACTTGAAAGCTGCAACAATAGCAAACAAACCTCAACGCAAAAATACATAAAAGTGCATTAACTGCACTTAAACTGCACAGTAAAGTGAGTTAACTAAGTTTGCCAAAACCCAGATTAACTGTTGACAAAGGTAAAGGTGTCAAAAGCTTTGCTTGCTCAACTAGTATTCACCTAAATTTTCAAAAAAGCTGTACCTAGCACTTGACAGGTTGTGGTTGGGCACCTGAATAAAGAAACTATTCTCTTTATACAAGAAAGAAATAGACTACAAAACCTTGATGAGATTTGAAGTAGGTATTGTTTTGATTTCTGGGGGTTCACTATCTTCATACGGTCTTGAAGTGCCCGGGATCTCACACAAAATACAAGAGGTAACGAAATTGCTTTCACAGTTCTCCATAAAAAGTGAACTTATTCTATTTATTTCAAATAATCTCGATAAAGAGGTGCAGAAGTCAAAATTAGAGGAAATTCCCCAAAGTTTCCACATTTTGATGAAATGGGCGATCGTGCCATCAGCCCACATCCAGCTGTTTCGATACCTGCCAAAATAAAAAAAACGGACTGGTCATATTGTAACATATTGTAACACTAATTAAGTTATAAATTATATTGTTATTACTTCATATGTGTTTTAAAATATATACACTTGAAGAACAAAACGAGAGTCAAATACTTACATCGCAGATATTGTAGGGGGAGCTGGCCTAGCGCCGATGAAGATAGGGGAACATATGCCAATCCTCAGGGAATGTTCTGTCACAGATTCCCACACACGTCTTGTGCTCAGACTTGGCAACTGTCCTCCGCGCTGCTGACACCATTCGTTAGCACTGATCCAAGACATTTCTTTCTTCTCAAAACGTGAAACTAAGAAACAGCGGCCGTCAGCCTGGAATGTTTCAGGGCTGCACGTGTCGTCTCCTGGCCAACATCCAGCTTCATCTTCGCCGCCCACGCAGTTAGAGACAAAGTTACACGGAAAGTGATGCTGCATGTCCTCCCATCGCACGGCCGAGCAGTTCCACCTGCCTTCAGACACCTGAACAGGTTGTGCCGACACATGATGAAAAGAAAACTGTATTGTGAAGAAGGCGTGATCATACGACGTAAGACTTTTGAACTGTACACGCAAATCTCTGCGAAAAATGAGTGGCTCAGTAGATGTATACGTAGGTATCTCACACAGTCTATATTCTGTGGAGTTAGAGTCCGTGTGGAAGATTATCCAAAAGTTAAACATAGGAAGGCATCTTTGGTCTCCATCATTAATACGAATGTTAATAACAATAGCGTGGTCTTCAGGTACTACAAGCTGAGTCCAAGTGTTTATGAAAGGAGTATATTTTCTCGGTTGTGATGTGTCTATGTAACCTGTTAATGATAAAAAGAACTTCCAAAGATTGATCTTCGAATAGCGAAAATTAACTGTGTGAAAGAGCAAAGTTTTGCTAAATTACCCGGTTACAACAAATAATCGGATCACCACAAGGGGTGAACACAGCTCTTCTCTGCGCCAGAACTGAACATAGTTATCAAAACAATTTAGTAACAAACAACTTTATACTGCAAAATCTGAGAATGACATTACAGTTGTTTCGTCACGTTTTACCCCGCATTGCATGAGTCAATGACTTTGTTTATATTTAAATCTCAATTGTTCGTCATGGCGTCGAGAACGGACATGGGGGAACCGCTGTTTAAAGTATACAATCGTTTGAAAAACATGACAAATGCATCATTATTTCCTAATGGCTATTAACAATTTCAAAATATACTTTTTCTGATTGCGTTATAACTAACTATGCATAATGATGTCATTATGATTACCATTGAAAGTATGTCCTGTAAAGCAGGAAAAACTAAAAGATGATAATATGTAATGTCTTTTAAATAAATTACCTTTAGTTGAGGAGAGGAAAACAGTGTTCAGTTGTGGCCGATCAGTTTCTGGTATTGCCGAGAAGTTTATAAAAAGTCGATAAGCGATTTCAAACCTACTCGTTATCAGCTGAAACTTTATAATATTGGAGTATGAGAAAAATTCTTTAGGTAAGTTGTTCAAAATACCGTCAGACAAAACTGCGTTATCGACATCTAATAACAGGATTGTAAAGTCAAATCCCGTATCAATGTCAAGCAGCTGCACATAAGCCACCATCCCTTGAGGAACTTCCAGCTCTATGGTGCAAGTCATGAAGGCTGAATATGCTTTAGAGTTGTTGGTTGGTGTGTGAGAAACTACTATGCTTCCTTCGCTCCCTCTCACATTAAAATTATGCCAGTGATGGCTGCATTCTTGGAAATCTAATTCCAAATGAACTGAACGAAAACCTGTAGCCTTATCGTCGAACGTGTTCTCACTAGTTAAAGCACCGGTGCTGGAGTTCCTGTTCATCGGCAAGACTATGTTGAAAGACTTTTCATAACCAGCTTTTTGTACAGACGGGAGCATTTCAGTATATGCGCCATCAAAGTCAATGGCAGATGTTGATGAAAAAGGGAGATACTTTTTCGGTACCTTTCTTTCGGTAACATTCTCTTCCTTCCGCTCATGAATACCACTGGTACCTATCACGTCATTCCGAAGGAGGCAAAGAAGGATACATGACATCGCAATAAAATGTAGTCCGGCCATGCTGACATATCTGTTAAAGCAAAAATAAGCGACCAAAATGTCATAACAATTGAGATCATCATCACCAAAGATAATTTTTAAACTCACATCGTAACGCCTAAACGAGCAATCACGCAGGACAGACAGAAGTATCGGGTGGCTAAGTTATAATTTTCAACGCTCCAGTCGATAGATTTACTGACAATTGTTTCTCATATAAGTAAAATGCAAATGATTCCATGATTGTCTAATGTAACACTTAATGATGTCTCTATTGATTTTTTTTAAAGTTCAAGATGTAAAATAAAATTACTTTTCAAGCCGTATTTTGCACTCTTGAAAACATGTACATCTGTGAAGGTAGGTGACTGGTCGTGACTACTTTTCACTTTGCCCTTCTCGTTAAACAAAGGTTTTCGTTATAAAAATACGTGGTTGTCAGTTGTTTATAGGGACAAAGGTCAGCAACGGACGATAAAGTGATAACAAAGTATACTAGAGGTATTGATATTGCTCTTAGAATTAAGCGCCGTCTCACCAAAGAGCAGACATCCTCAACATTTCCTCGTCAGCTCGTCGTGATGTTATCTGAGTTAACTAGACGACCGTATTCACCAAGTAATTCTATTTTGTGAAGCTTCTGTCACAGGCTTTACCAAATGACAGCGATTTAACGAATGATTTTATAACTCTACAAGTTCACTTTATACTAATGATTTTCAGACTGCTTTGAGATACAGACTTTAAGGGAAGACAGTTACTTCCATCTCTCAACGAACCTGACGAGGTACACAGCTAGTGTAAGCAGCTAGGAGGGGCGGGGGATCGCAATGATGCAGTTCTGCGCCAATGCTCAGCTTTATAAAGCTTTCTTTCTATAACTTATCTTGAATTAGCCTTTTGTATTAAAATGTTTTCTGCTTTCTAAGACTGCAATAAATCAGTGGGTGGTACGTACACGATTCTAACAGTGCTGAAAAGCACTACTGGGTTCCTATTTTCCGCAGGAAAGCTCTTTCAGATAATATTTTCTTTACTGGTTAATGTTTTTTCTTTCTTTTTTTAGATGTCGATTTAGCGATATAAAACATTAAATAAATCTTTTTTTCGGGATAGAGGAAATTGAGGTCTAATGTTTTTGGACCTCAAAGAGAGTTATTTTAGTATTTCTCACGACAAGCTGAAAATATTTTTTTACTTTTCATAGTCATGCTTGAGATTTTTAAAACGATTTTATTAAAGAAAATTATTTTTTGCTGAGATCCGTAACACATAGTAGATATAATCTTGAATTTTATTTATTTTATTTTATTACATGAACAGTAAAAGGTACAGTCAAATCCTTTCAAAATGGGTGTAGAAGCCTATATATATATATATATATATGGAATCACTTCCACTTCATCAAAACAGTGTTCAAAGAGTTTTGTTGTCGAGGAAAAATTTAATTTGTAAATACTTGTAGTCACATAACGCGTAACAAAAATTCATGCTAAAAATCGTCTTGTCCAAAGGACTGCTTTCTTGAGCTACCAGGGTGTTAATAATATAATGTATACCATTTTCGAGTTTTCTTTTACTTTTGTAAATAATACAGTTTTGCGTTATAATTGGCTCTGTGGCAGCAGCCAATTTTCTGGCTCAAAAGCAGCTTTAGAGATCAATTGTAAGCAGTGGACCACTTAAAGTGTTGTGAGTACAGCTGATGATGCACTGATCGCCATGCCATTTATTGTCTACACAAGTGATCAGTGGTTGTTTCTCGTTTTTCCTTCTCTACGCTTGTAGCTGTTGTGGTCACATCCACAAATTCCTGCATGTGACGTGTATAGTATGCAGGGTTCATATCCACAGTCGGTGTCGATGTCCTCAACCCACCCGTCCCTTCTCACGGCCTTTGTCACTGGCCTCATCTTCCATCGCGGTTCGGTGGCGCAACGGTTAGCGCCTGTCACCAATACAGTGAAGGTTGGCTGTCCTGGGTTCAGTTCTCGTCTCGGGCACGCTGTTCTTTCTTTGCATGTGGCATCTGTTTACAGGACTGGATGCCTTGCCGTGATATAGCCTTAGTTGCTGGCTCGGTGTTAAACACCAATTTATAAAAAAAAAAACATCTTGGTTTTGCTGTCCGTGGTGATGGACGGCACATCGCCGGCAGCTAACGTTGGCTTTGTAATCTAAATTTCACGGCCAAATACTGATGACTGGTACCCGTCCTTAAGACTAGCCACTGTCACCCCCTTTCAACCTTTCTACGCGCTTGCACCCCACAAAACTGTCAGCACCTTGGGGTAGAGCAGGTACTAATTTTTTTTCCTGCCAGCCGTATATAGAGATGCAATTCTGTAGCGGATAAGGGTGTAGAGTGGGGATGGGGGTAGGTTCTAACCTGTTGTTGTCATGTCGATGTGTTCGTGGGCCATGAGATTTCCAAACTCCACGTGCGGGACAGGCAGTGCTCACACCAGGTCTTGTATGACAGGGGTGGGTATTTAATCCCGACCGCAAGCGGCCAGTGGGCTGCTGCTGCTGCTGCTTCAGTTGTCAAAATTTTTGCTAAAAACGAGCTTTTGCTGAAAATTCTACTCCGTTCTGCTGCTGTGTGAGGAGAACAATCGCCAACCTGACGGAAGGTTGCCAAAGAGTCTGGACAACCGGAGCTGGCGAGAAAGGCGGTACGAGTCTAATTAGTGCTTCTAATCAGCGACTGTGCTCCACCATCACCTGTTACAACGACGACAACCCACTGACAGAGGGAAGGGGGGTCGTCGCGGTATTAGTTTACCCGAGTAGCGAGCTGAAGATAGTCACGTCCATTGTGCACCGCACCGTTACGTCCGGGAGACCTCTAACGCAGGGCAAACACGTGAGCTATCGGGGACGCCGGACTTCAACGAGACACGGCGTACAGACAGTAAGACTTTCTTTTAACAATATTCAAGTGAGAGGGAGTTTTCGAACCCTCGTTGATATTCTCCACCTTCGTCTAACCGGGTGTTGAGGCAGAGCTGTTGATTAAGTGGCTTTGGTAACTATTACTTGTGTCTGCAGTTTTAATGACTGCTAAAGACTTGCCTGTGTGCGGTCTAGTAACTATTGCAACTTGGAAGTGTTTAGTTTTAGTAACAAGTATAATTGGTGTGGGATTTTAATATTGCCTTTATTCTGCTTGTAGTAGTATATTTTCACTTCGAAATTGATTTGGCTGGACTGCCTAGCGACAGAGCCTTTTGGATTGGTTCAATTTCTTGAAGTTTGTGTGTAATAAGTATGTGTCCAGGAAGGGAGGTCCTCAACTGAAGCGATCTCGTGGTGTTTGGAACGAGTGCGCGTGTCAGCTAGAAGTACGTGACAAATTCTTTGGCGAAAACATTTGAAAAGGGCGAGTTACTACGATCGTAATTGAATGGGGATATTGTCTATTATAAATAAATAGTTGAATAAGTGAAAGTTTTCGCTGCAGGTAAGTGTTTATTTTACTATTTTAGTCGAGCCACACACACTTTCATTTGTATGTTTTAGTTTTAGTCGGAAGATATTATAATAGTTCAATCGACAGTGACATGTATGTCTCGTATGTCTAGTCCACGGTAAAGATGGACATCGACAGTTGTACAGTCGGACTGATAAGTTTTTCTACGAGCCACAAGCAGATCCGGTCCACGGCAACATATTTCACTATCCGCAGTTATCCGCGTTTTCTTAACTACAAGACTAACTAAGCACTCTGCTGCCGGACCATCGGTTAGTCGCGGCTCCTAAAATCTCTGGCACCAGTCAGAGGAGGCAAGTTCCCACGGGGAATTTTCCACTGAAATTCTTACTCATCAGGTGTGCTGTCTAATCCAATATACCTCTTGGTGTTCTTTTTGCCCTTCCATTTACTACATACCCTCACTTAGCTGATCTTGGAATCCACAAAAGAACCTGCCTTTTTCCAAATAAATTGTTCTCTTCGGCATGTCGTTAAGTTTAAGATCGGTTAGCTTCTCTGTCACTCGTCATGTTTCCTTGTGTTTCACAACTGCTTTCGCCCACTATTCTACCGTGCACGAGGAGACACAAGTTACATTAGTCCAATATATAGCTCGTCGTTCATACGACGAGGGCAAAACCTACATGGGCTGTCACACACAAAGAGGTAAGTCAATCTAAAACGGGTTTATTTACATTATTTACACCTGCAAATAAATTCCATCCTACTCTACACATACCTGACTACTACACCGCTAATACCCATCGCCTATTTCTAATGCCTAATTCTACTTAACCTGATTAAGTTACTGACAACTAAGGCGAGGGAAAAGGGGATTTCGAGGTACGTGAGCCACTTAAAAAACGGATCAGAACACCTATACACGGGTGCAGTGGTACTCCCCCCCCCAGCACTTAAAATAAGGTAAACGAGAATAGTGGTATTTCTAAACACGTGAGCCACTTGTCAGCGGACCATAATAGTTACACGGCTCGAAGTTCTTCTCTGGTACTCGAAATAATATTATTTTTCCTTAGTTTTTGGGGATTTTAACCTAAAATATAAAAGTTTGAGGGGCTCCGGAATTTTCCAAGTACCGAGAATGCCCTACACACTTTTACATGTATTAAAGAAAATTCCGAGACCTAAGCAAAAAAGATATTTTTCTTTTTTAGTACATTTCAAATCGAAACATTTTAAACTTAAAAGTTTTTTTAGTCTTTTTTCCTTTTCTGAATTACGCTTTCAGTCTTCGAAGATAAATTTTCTTGATACTTTCTCCTTTTCGTTTTCACCTGTCGTTGTCTTCTCTCTCACTAGAGGGTCGAGTATCGTTGCAATGGGAGTGTTGCTAAGTTAGCATCATGCTACCTGATTGAGGCGCCGCATTCTGTTTGTACTGGTTTTCTCCATGACAGTGTTTCTAGATTTCTTTGTGGTGTGTGATATGCACGGGAACTTTAAACACACACACACACACACACACACACACACACACACACACACAGGAAGCGAGAGCGCGTTATGCAAGTCATAGTTTCTATATTTTTAATTTTTTTTACTTCGTTCCCTTAGTCCGAGCTAGGGGAGATAATCTGCACGTCTGGTGGTTAGAGTTACGAAACGAGACCATGTCACTCCTCTCCTTCGTTCTCTACACTGGCTAGCCATCTGTTCTCGTATCCAGTACAAACTGTCGGTGCTGTGTTTCTTTGCAGTCTCCTGTCCTGACTATTTCTCTGAATTTCTCATCCCTTATGTCCCGGCCAGACAACTCCGCTCTTCCTCTGATGACCGTATCCTCACTGTTCCTGTCACCAGAACAACAACATATGGTCACAGGATTTGTGGCTACTGTGCAGCAAAACAATGGAACTCTCTCCCTTTCCATATCCCCCACCTTCCTACAACTGAATCTTTCAAATCTGCACTGAAAACGCACCTCTTCCTTGAGCATTACTCCTAACACTGTCCACACAATGCTCGTCCTTCTTACCTTCCCCCCTCCCGCTCTTGCTACTTTTCAACCCATCTTTCTCATCAGAATCACTATATTCTCTGCTCCTGTCACTTGTTGCTTTTTGTGTTTTCTATATTTGTTTTCTGTTTGTCGTCAGTACTGTCGTTTATTCTTCCGTCCGTTGTGTTCTATCCATGTAGTCCATGTCTCTTCCCCGTTTCAAGCGCTAAGAGCATACTCTCTATGAGTGTGAATAAGTGCTATAAAAATCTTCATCATTATTATAATCATTATTATTATTACAAATAGTTTACTAGTTCTAGAACAGCACTTACTTATCCTCCCTAGTTTGGCTTACAAAATTAAAACAAATTTATACTATTTGTGAACAGCTGAAAATGTTTTAATATTTCGTAGTCACAAGAAATAAGTAAACGGTGAGAATGTTTAGACTTTTAGGATGTTGGGAAATGGTAAAATCGACCGAACACTAACATACGTAGTGACTTCAACAAAAATGTGAAATTGTAAGGGAAGTAACGACCCTTCCCTCGCGCTGCGGCGAACAGGGTGGAGGCACTGCATTTTGCCCACAATTCAAACACAAAACAGTGTGATGGGTGATTTGATTTAAGGTTGTTTTGAATTATCCATTTAATATTGCATGTTGATCATAAGAATATAAGATCAAATCTTTACTCTGCCATAATTCGCTCGTGGGAACATGCAGGTAATATTGGTTTCTGTCGCATTTTAGCATCTAAAAGAAGTACCCCTGGTTGTAAGAAGCCAAGCAAAACACCGCATAGATAATCTAGAGGACCTATATGACAATGTTGAGCTTTTTTGCGTGTCCATCTGTGGTTACACATGACATCATGATCCTTCAAACAGGACATAAAATCGCTCTCTCATGTAGCATTCGCATAAATACAAATAACTAAACATAATGTTCACACTTTTTCACTAATTTATACGGAAGTCAGTTGAAATACAAAAAAAATCGTTATTTACTTAAGTTTCGCTTCCTGACTCAGAGGACACACAGTATTTTTTACTATGAATGCTTGTCCTAGCTACCTAAAGTAAATGCATGGTAAATATCTTTTACAAGAGGAGAGAGCTCAGCATCCCAGTAGGTATCATTCATACTTGAGGTAGAAGTACACACCACTTAATTGATCCACAAGGGCAATTACAGGTGCGATTCACAGGAGCTTGTGCAACAAACAGAAGTGTACATATATATGTTGACTACAATAAGTATTTTTGTTAAAGCGCACGCACGCACGTACGCACGTACGCACGCACGCACGCACGCACACACTTCAGACTAACAAATTGCGGCCATTAGAAGTTATCAAGCTAATGTCACCTGTTATGAATGAGTTGCCATGGCGATTCGTCTTGCATACAAGTTTCTTGCGGCCAAGAGATTAAAAACTCAAATGCCATCACGTGATCAGCAGACTCACATGTTAACACATGATCAGAAGCAGGAATAATACGGTTTGCGGTTGTCCTTTCATCGTTTTCTTTTTACTCCTCGTAGTGTATAGATGTCTGTGACGAGAATGCGAAGAGAACGGGGGACTAGAAAGTCCGAAAGGTAAGGGGACACCTCGGCTGACTCGTCTCATACCCTGCCTCCATCCTTCAAACACCGGCTCAGCCATTTCACATGATTGCACGCTCCTGCTCAAGAATCGATCTTCAACACGCATGCACAAACTAACTTAAAATACACTTGTACAGAAAAAGCTTATTATGACGGAATTAATCAAATTGAGCACCGTAAAGTTTTCTTTATAATTCGTATATCTTCATGAATACAAAACACAAGTTTCTGGAAATCCAAAAGCCATTCAGTATCGATGATAAAATAAATTTACGGACATTTACAGTCATAACAGTTTACTTTATTTCTGCAAAGGTGTTTGTTAAAGGATAATGAATTCTTTCTCGTGGCCCAAAGACATTGACCATAACTCAGTCCTCACACAGTGTCCCACTAGTTTCCCCCCTTTCTATATACTGTCGGCAGAGGACAAAAGCAATGTTGACCTGGGTGCACCACTGCAATTAATGACTGGGAGTATTTGTGTCGACAATTCTCCTACATCACTAACTTGCATCAACGGCTGCAGCGAGAACGTTTATCGCCCGGCTAGAGACTGGCATCGCTCCTTCATGAATTCGAGAAATGTTTCACGTTTCTTTGGCTCTTTGTCTGTATCGGAGTTCTGTTCTTCGCCTGGTTGGTGGAGGGGATGACAAAGATTCCTGTCAAAGATTTCACTGTGGTGTTAATATTGACTTTTCCCTCTTGAAATGAATGCCCTGCTTTTCTTTCTCATCTATTCTTTCAAAGTGACCCACTCCTTAGCAGTCTTGGTATACTTTTCCTCTGGCCGAGCAGCAAGGGTAAGATATTTACAATGAGACCCGCACTAGTACATGCTCTCTATCTACCACTATACAAATAATAGAATTTACGAAGCCTGTTTTTTAATGTCTTGAAAAACGTTAACCAGTAAAACAAAATGTGAAAAAAAATTCTGTTTAAAAGACTGTTCTAAAGCGTATTTATGTTTGAATTGGTTGGATTTTTTCCGAAACCTAAATTAAAGTAATAAGGAACGTACTTCTTTGTTAAGAACTGTTTTACGATTAATTTTAATATTTTTTTTTTCAAACGGAAACTCCCGAGAAAGAAATTTTTACTGAACATTTAAGACCTTCTTTGAATTACAAAAAGGGTTCGAACATTTACTTTTAATTTTAAATCCAGGACGTGAAGAAGATAAAACTAAAATAAAACACCATCGAAATCAAATGTTAAGCAAACACGAATTTGACTTTCTTTTATCCTACAGCAGCACGCTGCAACAGAATACATTTCCCAAAGACATTTATTTAGTACTGACTACCATAAAAACATTTTAATCTAAATAGTACTCATCTCAAAAAACAAATTAACAGTAAATTCCTGAAGTACAGTAACACAATGCCTCTTGACTTTGTCACCACAGTTGATCTCCATTTACGAGGGCTACCCACTGTTCTGCCAGACCTGACAAAAGCGAAAGAAAAGAGACTAAAACACAAAAAGCTACCGGATGAAGATGTATAAAACTTGGTGCTGGAACAGTACGAGGCTATCGTCATGCTCACCCTTGTCGCGGTGTTGTCTGTGTTTAGTCAGTGTGTTCACTCATATCTTAGTGAAAGTGCATTTACAGTAACCAGAGAAAAAAAAGGATTCTTGTGAACTTTGTGTGATCATACAGATAATATTACTTGAGCTTACTTAATGATCTTGGAATTCATAAACGTTTAGCGATAAGTATGATCAGGCGAAGAATTTTTATATTCGTAAAGACCAGATCAGTATTAGGAAGACATACGTTCATACAGGATAGGAATTTAAAGTATAAGATAAAATTCTTGTCTTGAAAAAAATTCTCAGGAATCAGAAATATTCGTCCCTATACTTAGTAAAGCCTCAGAAAATGGATATAATTAAGCGTATGGACAGCAACGCGGTCAGTTTGTTTTTTTTCACTCCAGTGATATTTTGAGAAACTTAATGAAGGGGGACAAAGATCGATTCTTCTTGTGACTAACCCCATGGAGATAAGTTATTTAGACAGTTGTGTTTCCTATCGTTCTCCGCTATTTTTATGTCTAGGGTTAACCTTTCCATACTCTATATCTCTCAAGTCTTCAATGTATGTGCAGGATAAAAAAAACGAACAATTAATTGACTCGCCTGCTCTTTTCTAGTTCCCTTGTCTTTAGCTGTTTGTTAAATACTTACACAAATATGACTGTGACGCGAACATTATATACGAAGTGAGCTCATGCAGATTATAAAAAAAATCGAAGGGATCGAAAAAGACCGAACTTACCCGCCAGATTCTCAACATTCGTTTAGTTCAACAGCGTTGTTACAAAAGGTGTTGGAGAGTTAGGCGCGAGGGTTTCTAACATAGGATCTTTTGATTAGTTGAGTTGAAAAAAATTCGCCACAGCGTTCATACGGGTCAACTTAAGTCAAAAGGATTGAGTAATACGGGAAACATAACTGTAACACCATTATCAACGATTGTGTCGTATATTCCAGCTCGGTTAGTAAGTAGTAACAGATGTTGCAATACGATGACAACAACAATCTTATCTACACTTTGTCTACTCTTCTGCGTAGCAAATGACATTGTAGCAATAACAACAACTAGTCTTAATGACGAGGAAACGTGGGAGGATAAAAATATTATAAGAAGAAAGACGATGCATAACATTTCTTCTTTATCAGAGTATCCCCAGCACTTTCTGGATTTCTATCCCGAAAGCTACATCTCTGTAGATAACAATAGTCTTGATTATTCTTCTAACGATGTCAAACCAATGCTTATCAATAAGGCTAGAACCAATGAAACATATGTGACTGGATTTAACAACCTTCTTACTGGTCCTGACTCGGTTTATCTAGAAATAAGTCTTCAAGACTGTGTCGACCACTCACACGTGTATCATGTCACAGGAAGGCAAGGCGTTTTACTGATTTCGTTTACACCTACCAACAACTCTCAGGTATTTTCTGACCTCCTAACCTGCAGTATAGAGCTGGAAGTTCCACCCGAAATGGTGGCTCATGTGCAGGTATTAAATAAATCTCTGAGTGAAATGAGGTGTAAAACGAAGCTGCTCGATCAGGACGACATCGTTATGTTTGATGGCGATGATAACGATCTCCCTGGAGAATTTTTCACTTACTCTAACAGATTAAAGCTTCATGTGGAGATGAACTGGAACATACATGATTATGAATTATATCTAAACTTCACGGCAATACCAGAAGCTAGTCTACCAAATTTGTTCGTTAACTATACTTCCCCAACCACAGGTAAGAAATTAAAACTAGACCTAACTGACTCGTTACTGACTCCCGTTGTTTCGCGCCTTGCATTCCCTGTCCTACCAATACTTATCATGCTTATCTTGTTACTCAGTTTTAAATTTAAAAAGTAGCTTTAAAAAACAAGATTGTACCTATGTCTTGGCTTTAAGCACTAAGTTTACCTTTGAGAAGGAGAGGGATAAACCCCTCTAGTTCTGTCGTTTTATTGTGAAATCAAAATAGTTTTAACAAATGTCTTTTACCCCGTGGAAGGTAAGGCCCTTATGCTGAACAAAAAGCGCCAAGCTCTGCAATTCAGATTTTATTAAGATTCATAAGATCAGATAGTGTTTTCTTGTAATGTGATAACGAAACAGAAAAGACAATAAGTTGTTAAGATTCTTTAGTCTTATCTGTAAACTGTCAGCGACAGAAAGTTTTGAGATCGTGTGTTTAGGACTTTTAATTTTTGGATCAAGATGCCGCAGCTTATATCCTAATACATCGAAGATTACAAATTCCCTTGTATTCTACCAGTCAAACTGAAAGTATATATATATACAAAGAAAATAATTATTATTTTAGGTTAAAAATAGTATACATATTAACACTTTTTGACTTTTAAAATGGTATTGTCGCTTACAGGCTATGTAGAAATGTCACAAAAGATGAAGAATAGAAGCTATTTACCTTTCATTAACACCTGGGCTCACCTAGCACCCCCTGATGACCACGCAATTGTTATTAACTTTAATGCTGACGACAGGAACCAAATTGGCTTCTTCGGTCAACATCTGGTTCTGGATTATGTAATAATTCACACAAATTTCAGCTTCACAGTATATACGAGGTATGATATAAATTTAAAGAAGGGGCCAATCATTTACCACGAAAAGATAAAGGTACAGTACAAAAATTATAATGGGTTGGCTTTTCCCAGCTTCAGAATACTGTTCTCGTTCCACCATGTGTCGGCACTACCTGTTCAGGTGTCTGAAGACAGGTGGAACTGCTCGGCCGTGCGATGGGAGGACATGCAGCATCACTTCCCGTGTAACTTTGTCTCTAACTGCGTGGGCGGCGAAGATGAAGCTGGATGTTGGCCAGGAGATGACACGTGCAGCCCTGGAACATTCCAGGCTGACGGCCGCTGTTTTTCAATTTCGCGTATAGAGCAGCAAGAATTATCTTGGAATTTTGTCAGCAACTTATGTCAGCAGCGTGGAGGACGATTGCCAAGTCTAAGCACAAGACGTCTGTGGAAATCTGTGAATTTGCTGTTTTTGCAGATGAAAGAATGTCCTTTCTTCATCGGTGCCAGATCAGCTCCTCAATCAGTACCCGTGATGTAAGTGGCTGACTTAACCTCTAAGTCTTTATTCGGTTTTTTAACTGTATTTTTTCAAAATAAATAGACAGACTTAATAATTCTTTGTTTAGTATCCTAAAAAGATTTTTAAAATCTCGGATTTTTTCCTTTATGCGGCAGGTATCGAAACAGCTTGCTTTGGTCCGATGGGACAATAGCCCATTTCATCAAACTGATGACCGTTTCTGCAGTTAGCGGCAACATTGAATTTTGCACAAGTCTAACCAATTTTCACGCTTTGATCAGAAGCTATCTATTACCGCTGACTGTCATAATTTGCGACCAAATGTTTTACACGTCCTGTCTCTTCTGTGAGATACCTGGCGCCTATGAACCGAACGAGAAACTAAAGGCACCTGAGATTCAAGCCACTACATTACCGTCTAAAGCACTCAAGGTCACGTATTGTATACTAGTGGTACTGAATTTGCTACTGTGTATATTTTGCTATCCAAACACAGAGTATCTCAAACCATGTCTTTCAATATTAAAAGATAAAGCAAGTCCTTTTGATGTTATTGCTTCTTAAAGTCTGCCTTGCTTTTGAAAAATTGTTTTATAAATATTTCAATTAGCTGGGGTAGGCAACATCCGGTCAGATCTTGAACTGAATACGTCAATGAACTGAATGAGCTGAAATGATTCAAGCACCAGAAGAGATCAGTAAAAGAAGAATCAGAAACAGAGCACATTGTTTTAATAATTGTTGTCTTTGATGTCAAACGTAAGAGTGTTTCAACACAACTGTACCATTTTTAACAGGCAGCCTATGTACAGTGTCCTGGTCACCACTTCACACACCTTTTCCTAGCTTGTGACGAGGTCTCTAGCTGTTGGAAGGGTGCAGATGGCGCTACAGGCAGCTGTGTAGAACCACTGACGTCATTTCCGTCTCCATTTCAATGTGTCGGCGTAGAGCAGAGTGTCCCGTACACGCTGGTCTGTAATCATCGTGCTGACTGCAGAGACGGGAGTGATGAGGACTTCTGCTACTTTCCTCCCTGCGAAACGTCTTCCCTTTTCCGATGTAGCGGTCAAAGGGTTTGTTTATTTCTAACTTCTAAAATGTCTGTAATGATTGTCATCAGTAAAACGAGAATCAATTGTTTTAGGTTCAGATCTTGTCTTGACACACTCTTCTTTTTCCTTACGTGTCAACTGTCCACCTGAACTGTCTTTGCTGCTGTTTGTAATAACTACTTAGTCCCAGTCCTTGTTTCTATTTAGAACACTTGATTCATGAATATCTGAGGGAAACACAAAAACAAAATGCTATGTTCTGCTTCTTATCATAATAATTTTATGGTATAATCCTTCTTAGACTTAGTTTACTTTTTAGCTCAAGTGATGCGAACGCACCGCAAAAAAATCTTCAAAAAACAATGTTATTTCGCATTTATAACTTCTTCTCTATTCAGGTACCTTTTGTTACAAATGTTTAGAGGTTGTAAAGATCTATCAAGTTATACCAAACAATTCATTGCACAGTGTTCTTTTTTCTCACGTGTCACTGCCCTGCTGCTTTATCTTTGCTGCTATCGTAGCTTATTTTTGTACAAGGCACACAGTTTATTAAAAACTTGTAAATACTGTATCACAAAACATCCATTCGCATCTGTGCAGTGTGTGAAAGAGATGGAGCGCTGTAACGGTCAGGTGGACTGTGAGGACGGTGCAGACGAAAACCGGTGTCGTACAACGATCTTCCTCATGCAAAACACCTTGGATGTCGACCTGCCCCTACAAATTGACTACAACGCAAAGGGAAAGATAACTTTTTCACAGTCCAAGACATTAGAACGCAATGCGTCGGCTACGGTTTTCTGTCCTGAATCTTATTTTATGTGTTTCAGCCTTGAGCAGGTGTGCCTGCCTGTTTACTTTCGTTGTAACGGGGTCAACGACTGTCCTGGTCACGAAGACGAGGCGGCATGTGACAGGTACACGTGTCCCGGCTTCTACCGCTGTCGCGGCTCTCAGGTGTGTGTTGATGAGAGTCACCTGTGTGATGGGGTGTATCATTGCCCACAACACGATGACGAACTATTTTGCAATGAAACATGTCCAGACAACTGTGTGTGCTACGGCTGGGCATTTGTTTGCCATGGTATCTTCCATGCTGCTAGCTATCCTAACCTTCGATACCTAAATGCCAGTGGGACAGCAATAAATTTGATTGACGTTGAGAAGAATATCTACCTTGTTCATCTTAATCTGGTTCGGTGTAATCTAACGAAGCTGCACAAAGTGATATTGCCAAATCTACGCACGCTAGACCTAAGCAGTAACAACCTAACTTACATAAGCAGCAGTCACTTTACTGGCCTCAAAAATTTAGAGAATTTAAAGATAAGCTTTAACCCGTTAAAGGTTTTGTCTTTAGTCAACGTCAGACCAACGTCGTCTCTTAAAGTTCTCGATATGTCTTATGTCCGTATTTCAGAGATAGACTTTAGTAACTTCTCCTTCTTCTCAAAATTGTCTACACTCAATCTCTCTGGCAGTTATTTAGATCATGTGCGAGGAAATGGGTTTGGTTCAATGGACGGTTTGCGGATATTGGATCTGACTCGTTGCCCCATGAAAGAATTCCCTCAAAAAATATTTCAATCTTTGACAAAGTTAGAGAATGTTTTTGCTGACAATTACAAGCTGTGTTGTCCAGCAACACTGCCCCGTGGTTTCAACGTGCTCAACTGTCACGCTCCTTCCGACGAAGTATCATCGTGCGATGATCTGCTGCGATCCGGAGTCTACCGAGCAGGAGTCGCCATTTTAGCCTCACTGGCTGTTTTGGGAAACCTTGGAACTTTAGTCTACCGTTTGATTGTCCATAAAACTACGGGTAACGTCGGGTATGACGTCTTTGTCACCAACCTGTGTGTGGCGGACTTTCTGATGGGTTTGTACCTTTCAATCATCGGTATCGCCGACTTTAAGTACAGAGGATCATATGTATGGGAGGATGTCGGCTGGAGAAACAGCAGTTTGTGTAAACTGGCAGGTTTTATGTCTTTGTTGTCATCTGAAGTGTGTGTTCTCATTATCGTTTTGATTTCATTAGATCGATTCCTTGTTCTCCGTTTCCCTTTCAGCCAGGTGCACTTTGGGAAACGTTCAGCGCAGTGCGCATGCGCAGTGTCGTGGCTCACAGGTGTGGCCCTGGCAGTTTTGCCTCTACTGCCGATGACATCACACTGGAAGTTTTACAGTCAGACAAGCATCTGTATTCCACTTCCTACCTCAAGGTTTCACTATCCAGGCCGCGTATACTCTTTTGGAGTTATCATTATTCTAAATTTTATCTTTTTTGTTTTGATATCTATTGCACAGATTTTTATCTATTGGTCCATTAGAAGTAATTCTATGTTCCCTGAAAGAAAGTCTAAAAATATTAAAGACTTTATTATAGCTAGGCGCTTGATAACTATAGTAATGTCAGACTTCATGTGCTGGTTTCCTGTCGGACTGGTCGGTATCCTAGCTTCATTCAATGTTCCTATTCCCGGAGAGGTGAATGTTGGGATCGCCATTTTTGTTCTTCCTACTAATGCTGCAGTCAACCCCTTCCTTTATACCTTAAACGTCTATCTGGAACGTAGGCGCCGTAGAATGGAGGAAGAAAGATGGAAGCGTATGACTGGTCAGCTTAAATTGATTAATAGTCACATTAGCGCTGGAAATTCAAGGATTCAAATCACAGGTAATGGTGCTCCTGATCTCATTACGGCGGTGCTTTCTGTCACAGCTTCGTCGCAGGAAGAGCTGGGGAACAGGATCGCAGACTAATTAAAAACGAACAGTAAGTGCCACTGTAGAGAGTTTTTTCTGGAGTACATTCGAGGGAATATCTGTTCCATAAAGACAGTCACCAGATTTTCAGCAAGAGTTCCATCAAACCAGTTCAACCGTTATTCTTGTGATGAGATTAGAATATACAGTGAAATATTTTAGACTTCTAACGATCGGAGATTTAAAAAAATCGAGTAAAAGACAAATGTTTTTATACTTCTTCTTATTTTATAGCTACAGTTCTTTGGCTGAATTTTAAAGGAATAAACGTGCAATTAATCTGTGTGTTGATTAGGTGCCCGTTATTTACCTGACTGTGTCGAAGCTGTTCGGTATTTCTGTGTTCATTCATTCAATAACCTGAACTAAAGGACAACCACTCAAAGTATAACAAGTAATATGAATACAGCATCATACCATATAAACAGCTTTTAGCATTAAATAAAAATTAAACCTGATTATTACTACATAAATAAGAGAAATCTATTGTCTTTTCTACGAAATTGCTGTTGTTTTAATTTTATGACTGAAAGATAAATTTTATTCGTTTTCTTATGGGATTATTAAGTCCAACGAAGAAACTGAGATGTCTACCTCATATATCATATATATACCTCATATAAATAAGTAATTGATGTGCTTCAGTGTAATTAAAACGTGGATTACAGTGGTAAAATAAAAATGGAATTATAGCTAGCTTTCAAGTTACAAACCATTTCCTATATTTAAGACGATTAACAGTTCGGAGATACCGTAATATTACTATTTGATTATTGTTGGTGGCGAATGATGCTGGGATCTTGACTTCCTTCTGTAAGATACATTACATTCCCTCTGTAAGAACGAGCAAAAGTCACCCTCATATTCGGAATATAATTCCTTTTGTAACGGTCTTCAATGACTGCTGTGTCTCAGGTGAAGCGTTCCCCTTGTTTATCGTTGACAACACTTAGGGGAAAGAAAAAAAATAAATAAAGAGTATTTTCAATGAAATTCAAGCTCCTACCTTCTCGTACTCATCTTTTCCACCAAATCTTTATAATCGTCAGATTTCTTTCTGCGAAGAAGCCCATCGACTTCGGTTCTGAATGAGAGCCATACTGCCAGTCACAAATTAGCTTCATTTCAAATATGGGATGTCTCTTGGCCTTTCTTTAAGCATCAATTAATTTCAGGGATTGTTGAGTTAAATATTGAAAACCTTGTGAATTTCTTTTTCAAAGCATTCATAAAATTCTTCATCACACCTAGCTTGATGTAAGGAGGTGGTAAGTATATATTGTTCAAATTCACAAGAGGAATTGGTTTGACATTCATCTTTCCTGGCACACATTCATTTTGTAGGCAACTGATTCTTGAATAATGACTTCCGCTGGCACGGCTAACAGATAAACAAAGGAAGTACATATATTTGGTGAACCCTCTCTGCATGCCCATCAATGAACCAATAAAGTTTAGATTACCACAGATATTCCAACAATATTTGTCATACTTTATAGCAGTTAAACTTGTTTTCATGCTATCATAATATTCCTTATATGAGACAGCATGAAAAAATGACACTAAAGACATGATATTGCCATTATGAAAAAAAACTTTCAGGCTTGCATTCGACGAATCAGTGAAGAGCCTCCATTCTGCGCTGTCATGACTATGTCTGTGTAATAACAGAAACAGTTACTTGTGCCATAGATTTTTGCTTCACTATGTTTTCTGTAAAAGCAAACCTTTGTACCTATTGCCAAGAGATTTCACTCATTTAGACCAGAAGCTAACAGCTCGGCTTTCTCCCTTTGTTAAGCTTTGTTCACTGTCCAAATCGAACCAATGATCAGTAAAAAAGCGGTTACTTAATTACAATTTACTGGTGTATGACAAGACAAGGACTAGTGTATCACAGCGATTGCGAAATAGTTGCATAATGTCAGAGGGCTATTGGACATTGCAAAATGAACTCAGACATTGAGTACTTATGATATATTTGTGCAATCAATTTTTAATAAACAAGGATAATGGCTAGCCTACTGAATTAACTGTACATGCCTATTTCCTAAAAATAAAGTATGGAAACTGGATTACATATTTCGATGACATTATTTCCCATAACTGGAAAACCTTATGTGGCAGCACTAAAGTTACTACGATTCACTTATCAGTTACACATATTGTGCTGCAAAATTATATACTTTATATATTCTCATATATCTAATATTTTCTTTAATAACTTGTGTTTGGTAACAAAGACATAGGCAGCGCTGAAGAATTTTTCATGATAGGTATTCGAGAACGGGACTCTCCTCTAGCAGCAAAGGGTCTAAAAAGAAAAGCTTCCCAGCGCTAAAGTCTTTCTATCGACCAAGTAGTTAAGTTTGAGAGATCATGTTACTCGTATGAAAGACACACGCATATCCTAGTTGCTATCTATGAGGAAATATCCAATAAAGAGCTTCAACTTCATTGACCACGATAGGTAACTGCAAGTAGCCTACATCTTCCTCCAAACCAGTTCGTGGAACAATTTGCAGAGGACAAGATTCCCTCGGTTTTGTTGTTGTTTTTTGTTTGTTTTACTTTTTTTGGGGGGTCACCAAAAGAACAGGCAATTCCTTTGAGTTCTCGCATGTCCCAGAAATCATTTTCTTTGCTAGAGCTTAAATTTAGAACTAATATTATGCTCGCGATGCTTTAAAGGTACTGATCTCATCATGGCTGCCGGTAATGAGAAAACATCTGTATTGAAGCACTGCTTCGAAAACGATATACTAACATCACCTGCAGCACTTTAAAAGATGTCATTATTGGCATAGAATAAGTTTGGCTGGCTCAATTAAATAACTGGTTCTCGGATTTTTCAGATTACCAATTAAAAGTAGCAAAGACATTTTCACATGTCCTCCAGGCTCCTGAATCGACAGCCTAAGTTGAAACAAAAACTATAGACACAAATCAGGTAAATAAACTTAAATGTATGTAATTAAATGTTGCGTGAAAAATTTCCAAATTCAGAAATCGTAATAGGTCACTATATTCAATCAAGACATTGTCTAGTATTTTTTGAGTAACATTTTAGTCATTAAACAAATAATATGTTTTTCCTTATCTTCCACCGGCTTTGTTTGTGTGCGAAAGTCTCTCAAATTTTTAACTGCCAGCACAATCGTCTAAACGCAAGAATATATTATACTTATATTTCACACTCAGAGATCGTTTACCCGAAAACTTTTATAATTATTCCCAAATAGATGCATGCAACAGTTCCAGTGACATTTGTAGTGTTTGTAACTTTGTCTTCTGCCACGCCAGTATTCTCCACATCTCTCGGCTTCAGATCCTGTGTTTATTGCAAGATGTAAACATCAGTTCATTTTTTAAATTATTTTTAAACATTTTATGACTGTGACATCTTAACATTCCAGAGTAGTAATTTGCTATAATTTCAATAATATGACAGCTACACAAACTGCAGTGCCCTATATACAATCATTATATGCCAAGCACAACAAATTATCACAAGTCGCCACCGGCACCAGCATTAGCCCTACCATGCACAAAGCACCTTACGAAAAGAAGCAAAGCGATGACAATGATGTGAGAACATATACAAATGGATATGATGCTGCCGCATCAACTTGTACATCCTTGAGACAGTAAACAGGTAAACTCCAAAGAGGAATAAATCGCATTGTATAACTAACAAAGATAACTTTCATAGTGTGGACATCATAAAACTAAATTACTAACTCTAAGTTCATCACAGTTAATTCCTCCTGTTCAGGTACTGTGTTTAATTGACAGTGACAGTAGCAGAGTCGACCTGGGTGTACCACTGTCACCACTGACTGACCTACTCTTGGAGACGACATCAACTGCTACAAATAGTGAATGAAAGCAGCCAAGATGTAGATTATCCGACTACACACTGACTCACACCACTCCAGACTTTAAAGAATGGTGGTGTACTTCACTGCCTCCATTCTCCGTTTGTCATCTGTCAGGCACGGCTGACAACCTAGTTTTACCTTTTAATCGCACAGTTTTCAACTGCCAGTATATAAAACACTTAATGTTCACGAAGAAAGGGTTTCATATCTACAAGCTCTTTGCAGCTATAAAAGGATTCAGAGATGATAGTCCCTACTCTAGGCAGCTAACACCATCTCGCTCTCTGGTACATTCTTTACATGGTCTAAATGAGCATGTCACCCATCTCCCAGACAATGGCACCACCCAATTCGGTACCACTTGTCGTCACGTGGACTCTGTGAAAAAGTTAACATGTCAATATTCATGTATGTCGATGTACCGATATTTCGAAAGAAAACAGAAAAGAAAAAAAAAGCTGTGGGGTCCACAAGACGTAGGCCAAGTAAACGAGCTAACGATCATATCTTTATAAAATTACACAAACAGTTTTCCCTTAAGTGTCGTAGTCTCACCTGTCATCTATTCTGGAACTAATTGTGAGGAAGAGTAATGGGCGTGTGAGGTGAAAAGGCGGAAAGTCACGGTCGAGATGTCGAGAAATGCTCGGCCTCCAGTGACAACAACAAAGCTCGTGTAGTTTCACTCTTGTTGGAAGCACTTTATTCACGCAGACTGTCTCGATACATTTTTTACCGTAATAAGCTGAATAAAGCTTTCATTTTAGCCGCAGATGCAAGCCGGCAACTGGTGAGTAAATGAATTAACAGACATGGTGTCAATTTGCAATATGTATATATCGGTGTCATTTGCTATAATGACAGTATGCCACTAGTTTTTAATGTTAACATTAGACAGTTGCTTCTTATATCTGCCAGCAGCAATGTCAATCCTGAAAAATAAATTTATCATCAACAAATAAAGAAAATTGACAGCAGATGTGAAGACAAGCCAAAAAAATTGTGGGGGGGGGGAGTGAAAGAAGGCTACAGCACTCATAGCTTAACTACGTGCGTATAAAATGTACTGAATATGTCTGAAATAATGTTGAGATAGAAATGGCCGTTTTACAATATTATGTTGATTTTTTTTCTTTTCGTCTAGAACAGACACAATCGTACAGTACATATGCTCTTTCTATCCCTCGATAGAGATCACACACACACACACACACACACACACACACACATACAATCTTGCATACACACACACACACACACACACACACACCTACGCTAACATTCACTAGCAGGCTCCACACACTCTCTCTCTCTCACACATACACACAGAATTACTTATCTAAAGACATAACATTAACGATGTAGTAAGCTTTCTGGAGCTTTCAAAAGAAATTGATCGTTTTCCATGTGTGCAGGCAGCAACAGGACTCCTGCTGGCAGATGACTCATTGGTCTGGGGGCGGTGAAAGGAGGTCGCTGATGGGGAGGAGATTCTTTGACCTTTTGCCTGTGTTGTAGCTCACACCACTGCTCGCGCTGAAAAAAACTCTACAAACATAGACCTCAAAGTTTTCCCCCCTCCCGCACTTGTAAAGTACCGTCATGTTGTTTAATTTAAATAGATGTCGGTTCTCGTTTGTTGTCTTTATTTTACTTCTCGTTCACGACGAACAATTTTTTTGCGACATGCAAGATGACTTGCAATAACAGATGTAAATTAGCGGTGGAGACTGTTAAGGATATTAACCCTTTCAGGACCGCAGTAATCCAATTTCATTTCAATTTGTCGTTCATTGGTGATTGTTTCAATTTTCTTGATTAGTTGACAAGGTCTTTTTTTCTTTTAAAGTTTAAGACACAGAAGCTAACGACAACTAATGAATTACCTACATCATAAAAAATTATGTTATCTCATTCTTTCTTTTTCTCTGTGTGTGTGTGTGTGTGTGTGTGTGTGTGTGTGTGTGTGTGTGTGTGTGTGTGTGTGAATATGTTTTCCTCAAATTCTTCCGTTTTTATCACACAGTCTTCACTAAAAAAGCTTCATATATTCGGTCTTCATTTTTCTTTCAGGCCATCACGACTCCTCTATGCTCGCCACTTGACGAAAAGCACTCGAGGCCCAACGCTCGTTGAGAAAAAAAACGACTTTGACCTCTCTCAAAATGCGTGCTAGCTAAAAGGTCAGCGTGAAGTACCTCAAAGATTGGATTCTGGTAGCTGCAGAAGATAAAGGCCTTATTCTGAAGTCCCTGTAACTCCATTTCCACCTGTCCCCTTCTTTACCTAGCTTAGCTGACAGAAAAGGTGGGAATTAATGACATTGTTTTCTTTGCTGGCCTCATGTGATAGTCGAAATAATTATCTCAAAATTACTGAGTGAAAGGATATACTTTCGGGGACCAGTCTGGGTGTAAAAATACCGGAGTATAATCGATGTTTAATTTAGCCTTGGAATTTGATTTGAATCTGACGCCGACGCTACTTGAGATAAAACTTACGAAATACTTTTTTGTTGAATTATTTTCAGTATGAAGCTTGTCGCAGAATAGAAATAATATTGTGCGTATTATATGACTGGACTATATAGTTCCTCGCAAAAATTCATTCTTGTGACTTCTCTTACATGTTGATCAGTATTCCGTGTGGAACTGTACTCCTCCACCTCACTGTCTGAGTCTCACTCTGCTACTAGCATCATAGAAGCCTGTATTGGCGACATCAAGGAATGGATGGTATGAAACTGAAACTCAACGACGATAAAACAGAAGCCCAAATATACTAGAGAAAAGAAATAAATCTTCACTCGTTTGTTGCACCTCTTCCTTCTGTATTACTCCTAACAACAGTCCACACAATGCTAGTCCTTTCTCACACCCTTCCCCTTCCTTTTCTGCCGATTCCTCTGTCTTCATACTCTTCTTCCTTTGCAAAATCACTTACTTTCGGTCTTTGTTACTTAGTTACTCTTTGTGTTTGTTGTACTTGTCTTTTATTCGTCATCAGTACTGTTGTTTGTCCTTCCGTCGTTCACATATTGTTTGTTTGTTCTTCTGTCCCACGTATGTTGTTCGCGTTTCGTTGTTAACCACTACGAGCATTCTCCTTACGAGTGTGAGTATGCGCTCTACGAATCTTGAGTTTATTATGATTAAATACTTTCCATGACGAATGACTGTTTTCCCTCTCCTTTAGTCTAATACACCATGTCAAATGTTTGTTTATCACTGAGAAGTAGTGTCTACCTGTACAACTTGTATTAACAGAGAGAATGTGAAAGTTATCTACATTGTCTACAGTCGCCTACACACCTTACTCAATCACAAACACCAAAAAAGAAATCTTCCTATGAAAAAATGCAACCCAACATTGTCGAGGATTTTTTCTTAACCCAAGAAGCTGACCAGTTTTCAACCCTGGACACAGGTGCATGTACACTTCATGTACAATTATTATCAGAATAAAAGTATTGTGAAATCGATATTAAAGTAACCATCTTTGAAATGTTGTGATAGATATTTTATTACATAATCAGAGACAAAACTTCTGCTAGCCATAAGATAGATTTTATAAAAAAAATTGTTTATTTCGTCCATCTACCGAAAAGAAATCCTCAGAAATCTCATGTCATCATCTGTCATTTGTTTGAACGAGAACAGATAAGGAGAGCAGAACAGAAGGGGAAGAGCACATTCATGCTTCTAAGTAGATTTTCGTGATGCACAAAAAAGAAGTGGCAGACTCGCGCGCTTCTGTATGAAGTGTGTGTGTGTGTGTGTGTGTGTGTGTGTGTGTGTGGGTGGTTGGGTGGGTGTATAAGGGGCTATGTGTGTGTGTTTGTGTGTGGGGGGATATGTGGGTGTGTGTGAGTGTGTGTATGTGTGGGTGGGTGTGTATATGAGGGGCTGTGTGTGTGTGTGTGTGTGGTCGCATGCGAGCGTTGTCCTCTTTCTGTGACGCCGTGGCCATATGAAGGCACGCGACAGGAAGCGCGGGTCGAGTCAGAAGCAGGATGGCAAAGAAGTGGCTGCCACAGAGTCGTTGGCCCTACGACCTCGTCTTTCTGGTCCTGTTTTGTGGTGAGTACTCAGCGCCGCCTAGCGCCTGCTCTCAAGTGTTGTATGTCTATACCATCTACAAAAACGTTATACACGGCTTGGCACACAGCCTCAAGTGTCCTTTGCGCTGCTTTATGACGAACATTCATATTTGTTTTGGTACACGAATGGCGAAGTGGAACCTGTTGGCTAAAAGAGCGTGTAGAGATTCCCCCGTGCTTGATCTTTGTAATAAATAGTTTTTATTATAAACGCTAAATAATTTTGATTATCTAATACATTGTGATGAAGCTGCTCTTTTGTGGTTCTTCAAATAGCATTTTCGTGTAATACAAGCCAGCAAGCGTTTAGGAGATTAAACAATGCATGATGTATAGACAGTGTTTTGTCCAAAAAAAAATCCACAACACGGTATGTTGGCACAGCCTGGACACAGTAACGTGTTGTAAGAACTTTTCTTTGATCTTAGGGGTCACGAGATCTTGCCCTCCTGAAGAAAGAAGGCTGCTGATGACATGTCTAGAACCATTGAGTTATCTGCAGGAAAATCCCAACTATCCGTCTCAAAAGGCCTGCAAGTAAGAGAACAAGTGCAAGACAAATGCCTTTTTCTGATTGTTTGTTGTGGTTGCAAAGTTTGTTACAAATTTAGTAAACGTTCGATTGCTTCCTGTTCGCTCTGTGTGCATGTTCTGACATCTTTTGACAGTAGTTAGTACTTACCAATGTAAGCGGTATAATGAGTTTGCGTGTGAAAGAGAAAGTTTGTTTATAGTGCTGTGCGTGACAAACGTTCAAAACTGATAAATAAGTAATATTTATTTATTAAATAAGGGATATCATACAAAAGACAATAAAAATTTAGTATACTTTAGGTTGTAAAACGTGTCTGCATAAACATAGTTTATCAGTGTATCACAGTCATTTAGTAAAGTAGTAGAAGACCGATGTGAACTAGTGACTTTTATAAATATTTTTATTTCAAAAGATTGTCTCGTTTTTATGCATATTTTCTAAGCGCTGTAGAGTTGGGTTTTTGTGTGGTTTTTTTTTTTGCATTTAACATCCGTCTGCGATATATCAAATCTAATTTCTTTGTCCTTGCTAGCATCATCTTAAATTTAATAGACTGTGTGGAGCAGCGTCTGCTTCGTTGTCATGGTTTCGTGAGGGTCCACGATGCCCTCAACATTGCGGAGAGTCTAAAGGCTGAGTTCTGTAAGTCTTGTTACTACACTGTTAGTCTTGTTAGCACACTGTTAGTCTTGTTACTACACTGTTAGTCTTGTTAGCACACTGTTAGTCTTGTTACTACACTGTGAGTCTTGTTAGCACACTGTAAGTCTTGTTACTACACTGTGAGTCTTGTTAGCACACTGTAAGTCTTGTTACTACCCTGTGAGTCTTGTTAGCACACTGTAAGTCTTGTTACTACACTGTGAGTCTTGTTAGCACACTGTAAGTCTTGTTACTACACTGTGAGTCTTGTTAGTACACTGTAAGTCTTATTACTACGCTCTAAGTCTTGTTAGCACACTGTAAGTCTTATTACTACACTGTAAGTCTTGTTAGCACACTGTAAGTCTTATTACTACGCTGTAAGTCTTGTTAGCCCACTGTAAGTCTTATTACTACACTGTAAGTCTTGTTAGCACACTGTAAGTCTTATTACTACACTCTAAGTCTTGTTAGCACACTGTAAGTCTTATTACTACACTGTAAGTCTTGTTAGCACACTGTAAGTCTTGTGCATTTCCAGGTTGCTTCAGTTTTTGGTAAGATTTGCGCATTGCGGTTTTTTAGTACGTTAATGTTAGGGTTTGCTACCATCTGTTGAAGATAAAAATACAACAAAGATTTTCAAACGGGACACAGATCAGTGCAGTTTTGCGCCAAATCCAAATAAACTAAACACAAGGCTAGAAAGGGTTGCATCTGACTACATGCAGTCCTTAAAACTGACCCACATTGATTTATAACAATTTCATTAAGTACTTAACTGGTGTCACATAAAGAGAGTGTCCCGACACGAGATATGAACCAAGTGCTTCTCTCTGCAATGTTGACAAGAGAGTGTCTTAACCACTACACCTGCAGGCGCCCCGAAATTTTTACCCCCAAATTCCCGCAACTTTCTAGACAACACAAAGAGCCGCATAGATCCCAATAAGGACAAGGCTGCGGACACACTGTTTGAATAAAACCATTATAGTTTTCTACTGCAGACTCTGTTGGGTTTACAGGCCACACAAAGGCGCTTTGAATGTTTTCTTGTGTCACAATCCAGTGGTACATAATGTCCGAATGTAAACAGCTATCTTCTTTACTTTAGTAAAAAGTTGTCGAAGTTGTTATTCAAAGTAGAAAGAAGCTTTACAGCCGTTATTTTTCAGGCAACGTGGAAGCTACAGAGGAAAAATCTACACCAGGGACAGCTGCAGCAACCATCACTACCGTCACCCCCAGAACTACATTCACTACCAGGCCCTCCTCAGTGCCCGCCAAAGGGACCAAAATACGAATGGGAGTAGATCACAGCGAAAGAGAGATTGACCACAAGTTTCAGCTTTGCCGTGACATGTTCTCGAAGCATGACCCCAAGAATTTGTCGGAGGGGTGTAGGTAGGCGTCCATGTGTGTGTGTGTGTGTGTGTGTGTGTGTGTGTGTGTGTGTGTGTGTGTGTGTGTAAGTGTGTAAGTGTGTGTGAGACGTCCTTTGCCTGGCACCTGGCGTTGAGGGGGATCACATGGATAGACGCGGCAGCTGACAGGGGCCGCCACTCTTGTCTATTGTGGGCGATAGTCAGCAGGTCCTGTACAGGGCGACCAATCGACTCATTGATGTTCGTAACCCAGTTCTTTCTCTGACCACCGCGGCGTCGGCCACCCTCCAAAGTGCCATAAAGGATAGTCTTCGACAGGGTGTCGTGCCGGGTCACATGACCAAAGAAGACCAGTTTACATCGCTTGACTGTTGATAGAGGTTCCTGGTGTCCTACGAGCGTGGCAATCTCGTTTTTTACAAAGTCGTTGGTTTTATGTTCTTTGTATGTGCCTCCTCAGGCACTTGTTCTCAAATACCTGGATTCTCATTTCCGTTTCGGCGAGCAGAGTGCACGTGTCACATCCATAGAGCAGGATCGGCACTACCAGGGATTTGTACAATCTGTACTTGGTAGTGAACCTTATCTTGTGGCTATGCCATATCCTATCAAGCCTAGCCATTGTTGCAGTTGCTGTTGCGATCCTGATGCGGATATCAAGCGTGGAGCTTCCGTCCTTGGAGAGGGTGGCTCCCAAGTACTTGAAGCTGCTTACCTCTTCGAGCTGTACCCCGTTCATAAAGATCTCTGCTTTGGCGTTGCTAGCAGCTCTTCTGCGGTGGTTCTGATGCGGTTCTGTAGGACCTTCAGCATGACTTCGCTTGGGTGACTGATAAGGCTTATGGTTCTGTAGTTCTGACACTGTTTGTTGTTTCCTTTCTTTGGGAGGTGTATGATTAGTGACTGCGTCCATTCTCTGGGCCTTTCCTTGCTCCCCCAGTCTCTTTGGCACAGGACGGTTAGGACCTTTGTAGTTTCTTCCCCACCCTGCTTGAGCAGCTCAGCTGGTACGTTATCAACGCCTGGTGACTTTCCTGCCTTCAAACTAGGTACAGCTCTTTTGACTTCTTCCCGTAGGACTGGTAGGTCTGCACGTTCGCTGTCTCTTGCCTGGTTGTTTTGGAGGATGCTGACATTGCCTTCCGTGAGAAGGTGACCATTGCTGTCTTCGATGACTGAGATCTTCTGCTGGTCTGTCTTAGTGAGGGTCTTTAGAAGTCGGTAGGCCTTTTTGCTGTCACCTCGTGCCATTCCATCGTCTATGTCCTGGCACCGATTCTCAATCCAGCTCTCCCTAGCTGCCTTCATCCCTTTCTTTTGTGTGTGTGTGTGTGTGTGTGTGTGTGTGTGTGTGTGTGTGTGTGTGTGTGTGTGTGTGTGTGTGTGTGTGCCAGAGACGTTTTGCCCTGTCTGTTCAAAAGACCTTTAAAGAATGCGTTTTCTTGGCGCGCCCCTGAAAAGAAAAGTAAAACAAGGGATAGGATGAATGACTAGAGTAGAGAAGGGATTAGGGTGGTGGAGAAAGATAACTAAGTGCTTTAGTCAGGGTTCAAGGACGCGCCCGTGTATTTCTTTGTGTTTATAGGTGCGCGCTCAAGTGCGTGTATTTCTGTTCTTTTGTGCATATTTTCTGTAACAATTTAAGTTCAATCTGTCTATCTCTGGATCACAGAAATTCTCAATTTTGTTTTTGTTTTATTATACTTTTAAATGTCATTTTATTGGGTTGTGAAGGAAGTCGTTTGCTGATTTTCCCGTTGTCAAAGCAGCCCACAACCGCATTTTTTTCCTGTTCTGCCTTTGTCGATGCCCAGACTTGCTGAAGCCTTTCTGGACTGCGGCTCTGCGGTGCTTCAAGCCTACAAAGTCTCTCTGGACACGCTCTACCTACACGCTGAGTTGCTTAGGAACAGCGCCATTTACTGGGAGCACTGCAGCGATGAGAGGACCAGTAAGTATTTTCGAAAAGATATTTTAAGGCATCTGACGTCAAGCTATAGATAGAACAACCTTTTTAACTACTGTATAAAAAACTTCTTACCTTTGGAGTAACTAACCAAACTCGTGTGTACGCACGTGCCTCCCTGTGACGAGGGAGCTTAAAGTGTTTACAAAAAAGCTCCAAAACATGATATCCAATCTCCTTCATGTGGCACCACAAACAGCCGATCATCTTCCACACATTCTAATGCGCATCAAAGGCCACAGATTGGTTTATCAGAAATAATAAATCATTCCTTCTCATAGGAAATCGTATTATTGTTGATAGTTCCCGTACTTTAGTAGCGTTATGTTATTTTTTTTAACAACAATCGTACTACCATTGATTCTATTGCTAGGTACCTGAACACAAAATTAATTTTTAATGAGTATTTTTTATGTTCACATAAAAGCTCAAGAAAATATAAGGAAGGCAAAAAAGAAAAACAGAGTCTCTATCTTTTTTTTAGTTTTGGAGAAATTGCTATTTGAAGTGATTTGCGTCACATCTATAGCTAATTTATTTTGGACCCCGTTTGAAGCTCTCATATGTTGCACCTTGAAATCGTAGAAGTCCTCAGGCAGCTTGTTTGAGAATTACCAACACTGACTTTCTACTCAAGTGATTGAAAAACTAATTTGCAAAATGACATACGGGAAAAATCCATATTTGAAGAAAACACAGTTTTGCGCTTTGTCATTTAGCATAAAGACACCATATTTCAAGTACTCCATTTGAAATACTAGTTTACTAAATACACATAAGACATATTGTTTTCAAATTAACCACCATATAATGCTGGCCTAATGTTTTCTACAAACTTTAAATATATCTTTTGTGATATATGCGGCTTCAAATATTACAAAATCACCAATTTTTTTCAGGCTGAAACACGAAGTTTTAGGGATAACGAACTTAAAAGAGCTGTAATTTCTAATCTACTGGACAGATTAAGCTCAAATTTGAAACACTGATAAAAAACACATGTATCTTTTAAACTATGTTAATTTATATATTAATTACTTCTACATGCAATGGAGAGAAGGTAGTGGTTAATAATGAAGAGTAAATATTCAATATTTGCTCTGATCACTCGTCTTAGAAAACCCAAACTTTTACTTGATGGTGATGAGAGAAATAACACACACAAGCGCACTTCCAAGTAAAAATTAAGTTTTTACCCCACAAATGTGTTTGGGTAATACAGTCACATCCCCTACCTTTTGATAAAGAGGAAAAATCTAAACAGTTGTTATAAATATTAATAAAAGCTGTTCTAATACTAACAAATAGTAGTCGGATCTGGTTATCATTTTCTTGGGCCTCGTTGCCGATTTAACGTGCCTTCGTAAATTCACTTAATTATTGTATGGGTCTGAGTTTTAAGCAGATTACAATTTTGTAAATCATCAAAACGGTCAAATAGGTCAACAAATGTTATCTAGAAAATTAATATTAGCATCTGATTTTTTTAACTATTAAACTTTGAGCTAACCTGAGCAAAAGCAGACAATATGAGACTCATATATCAAAAATCTATTTATTACATATTATAAAAAATATTTTATTTCTCTTTATTTCAATATAATCGTAATGAAAACAGCATACCCCCCATTTAATCCATGTCTGCGTCAAAGACCGAATGTGACTCACTCATTTTGCGCTAATATTTAATAATCAACCATGCGTACTTGTACATAAACAAAATAAATCACATTTAACACAAGCATTCAATAAATAAGTGTTCAAATGAATATTTACCGAGGTACTTCTGTATATTTGCGTCAGTCTGTTCCGCTGCCTTAGTCGCCATTGTTAATGCACGCTCCTACCAACTTTTCGAAAAAGGATCCGCCTCTTTGCCCGCCAAGCGGACGACTATAATAAACTTGACACTGTCATATCCTATACCATCGGATTCAGCAGAAACTGTTCTTTCATGTTCATGTAGGGAACCACGTGATATTGTGCACTTGGGACGAGCTACGCCTTTTTCAAGTTGACAAATAGTTAGTGTCGTTTGTTATTGTGCTTTAGAATTGGTTTATTTCCCTAAAAAAAAACACAGGCATTTTCGCCAATCTTCGCTGACTTAATTCAATATGTACACATTAATATCCACGAGAAAGCTTGTGAAAACGAACACAAATACCGACACATACATCAAAACGCGTTATACGGCGCACGAAAAAATGGCCACCGATTTTCGTGCCGGGTACCATTTACCCCCACAAAATGCACAACATTCTTCAAGTCACACAAAATAAAGACACATTCTGAACAAATAACGAAAAATTGTTCTTTATTGTGATTTAAAAAATGATTGCTTTAGATATAATACTTAATAATTAAAAACAAGCGATGTTTGTGCGATCGCCGACTTTCCACCAGCTGAAAGGAGTGTGTGCCGGTTCCTACTATAACCATTAACATTACTGTAGCAGCAGCCTTGCAGTAACAGACTGTGACTAGTAATATTATCGTCATTGTTATTTTCTTACGGTAAAGCAAAACTAAGGGGGATAACCGATGACAATAATTACAGTGCTACTATACGATGTGGTGTTACAGGTGTGCAAGCCGTTAGAAATGCTAAAAAAGGAATGTGTCAAACGCACGTGATACAGCACCTTAAGGACTGTCTAGTGGCCACAAAACACATGGTGAAGGGCAATGAAAAACCCTTCTGCAGGTAAGGAATGATGAGCTCATTAACATCCTTAAGATTCCAGAGCAATGCAATTGTCTAACGAGTGCAAGATATCATTTTCCCAAATCTTGGCCAGTACTCTACTTCCATTCTTGATATACATTTATATCAACATTATCATGCACACAAAGAGGGCAGCAACACAGCTATCGGGAATTTACATGGACGTGTTTAAACTGTCACGGCCACAGCGATTGAGATAACAAGGAGATTTTGTTAGTTAGGTGTATCTGTGTACAAATGTGACGTCACGATTATAATCTCTCCTTCTGTGCATGATGCTTATAAAAGTTTATCTCGGAACGGAAGGTAATCATCAAGACTTTAGGTCTTTCAATGAGCTTTACCCAGCCATTGGGAGGGGGGTAACATGTACAATACTTCACTCTTAAAACGTTAGTGAAAATACTTATTTCGTTCACTGATATCACAGAGTAGGTGTGTGAGTAGCTGCATATTGTATGTGCTACTGTTGTTCTGATGGTATCATCATTAAAATTCTTGCTGTCACTGTTAGCGTTTCTTCTGGTAACCGTAACGACGAAAATGATACCAACGATGACAACGATCGATGTCGTTGTCGTCGTCATCATCATCGTCACTATAACTAGATGATGACAAAGTTCATGATATACATTTATATTTTTTCAATTTACTTCGGAATGTGACTTTGGAGACATCAAAGATATTTATGTTATCTACCGCGATTCTTTACTTTAAGAATTCTACACTCAAAAGTTCATCCACCCTCTCTACCCATTTCGTTAATTTTTTTACCAGTTTATTATTTTTTTCTCGCGTTGCTCCCCCATCAACCACCACATCTTTTATTTTAAAAATTTGCTGTCATTGGTCACTTGCTCGTCCTCTTCTTTCTCTATAACAGCCTTTTGCCATATCTTTATGTATGTATTTATGTATGCGTGGATGTAAAGATGTGATGGAAATAACACAAACACTTTCGAGTATTAATAATAGGAATAATAGCGTAGTAATGGAAGCTATGATGAACATTAAAAAGCACTTTTAAGTAATAATGTTTTTATGAATGAATGTGTTTACCTTCAAGTTACGGGCGAGTGTATTAACACTAATTAGTTTATGTCCAATGCATTATTGGATAAAGATGATTATTCTCAATCCTGACAGCTTGGTGCCCAGTTATCTTCCCTGCATTGCGCCCGTGGTGAATAAGTGTTCGCACCTTCGGCAGTTCGACCGAGTGGCGAATTTTCTTATGGACTCCTTGGACCTCCAGCGACTACATTGCATCTCAACCCCACCTAGTAAGTTAAACGGTCAAGAAGAGGGCGATAGGTGTTTTACAGTCAGCGGCTAAGGTTATATCACGGTACAGCAGGTGTCACATGCAGAGAAATAACTGATTGCTGCGAGATCTGAACCCAAGACATCCAGTCTTCGTGTTTCTGCGACCCTGTACCTTGTAATAAACTGTTAGGAAACTCAGGCATGTCTTGCCCATGGTTGTATGTCACACGTGCTCATGAGGCCACCATTACTTTTTGAGCACTGTAATGTTCGCACTATTTCTCAATTCCTATTCTTTTTTCTGCTGCCTGGTAGTTTACTGAAACGCGTTATCAGCGCAGCCGAGGTTGTAATCATAGAGACATCGTTGTGCTTTCAGCTAAGACTTCCAAGGGCATTGCTACAAACAGGCACACAAATCAAATATTTGAGAATTAATATAGTGTTACAATAAGCTTAAAATTATCTTTCTAAATAAAGCTCTATGATATGTATTTCTCTTTTTTTCTTTGTTTATCGATTTACTTTTCGTGTGATCGCTTTATTACTTACTTTTTTGCCATCTTTCTTTCTATAATGCTTAATAGTTGTTTTTTGTAAGAGCTTTTTATTCGTCCATTCGTAGCTCACTCTGAGTTTGTTTTTTTGTTTTGTTTTTTTTTTTGCTTAAGTTTTTAGCGAGGCTGAGGCTAAAACTACACCGTTGCCCAAAGCACCAGGCTCTGCAAAAAAAGACCATGAACAGTCTGGAGAAGACCCTTTACACGCGTCAAGTTTTTCAAAGACAGAGAACTCCGTTGGCTTGAACAAGCAGCATGCGTCAAACCAGTTGAAAAAGCCATCTAAGGGAGGAACGGCTGGCCTTAGTTCGACCAGTGACTTCAGGAAAAGTGGGTCCAGACGGAGACATCAGGCACCAAAAGCGAGCGCTTCTGAACTTCCGGAAACCAGAGACTCTGCTGACGATGAAGTAACACGCACGGGCTCCGGGGACGAGGAAACGGGATCAGAAGGCGTGAACAACATGCGGGGGGAACTGTCAAGTGGTGAAGGAAAAATATTCAGCAGCGAACTGCACGAACGAACCGAAGGTGATGGCAGCCTACTGGAAGACGATCCAAGCGGGTCCGGAGCCTCGTGGCAAGAAGAGGTCAAGATCGACAGCTCCACTGCTGTGTACCAGATGTCATTGCAGCCAAAACACCTATCAACAACTGCAAAGACCACAAAAACCGAAAAACAACCCTCAAGATCTTTAAGTCCCGAAGATGCTACACACAAAGAAACGAGCACAGACGCACCAAAATTAGCATCTGGTTATTCGGCTCTGGGATCAAAGGAGGCGAATATGAGAAACAGGAAGAATAAAGAACATTCATTTCCAAAGAAAGACAAACAGTCTTCAGCCAGTATATACACCAGGAGAATTTCAGACAAGCAAGAAAATAAAACTGTTGTAGATTATGAAGTGCAACGTAAAAAAAGCGTGGGTAGCTATGGGAAAGAGAAGCAACCGCTTGATGAAGAACGTGGTAAGGCATATGCAGATTTATCTTCACTTTCACCAAGCACCCCTACTCTTCAAACCAATACTGAAGACAAATATATCCCAGAGACGACACCACAGACTCTCTCAAGTATCATGTCTTATTACACCAAACAAGCCGGTGAGAACCACGACACAAATACCGACAGTTACAGAGGTGAGGAGAATAAAGCGAACGTTTATACAACAAAAGCCCAGTCGACTTTTGAAAAAGCCAAGAGCCAGAAAAATTTAAGTAGAAAATTTGACCAGTCTTCTCAAGTTTCTCACAAACCTTCGACAAACAGAATCCAGAAGAAGAGTGAAGTTAGAGAAACCACGATGTTAATAAATAACCACGTCAACGAGCCAGCAACCGAGGAAGAAGCGGACAGTTATGGGAAAGAAGATTCTGATAGTATTTCATACTATTACGAAAACGTCGAGGAGGCCCAGGAAGAGAACGAGGGAAAAGAAGAAGATAATCTGTTTTCAGATGAACTCGGAGAATGGTCGACCCTCCAGCCCTGGGGCTCAGGCTGTTCAAAGCCCTTCGACGGCAGTCAATATTGCACGTCCATCATGATGACGACGCAGCTCGGGCACCACGAGAGCAAGTGCAGGTGTGTGTGTGTGTGTGTGTGCGATTTCTTTCTTCCTAAATACTCAGTTATTTGAGATATTTTAGAAATCGTTATAATCTTAGTCATTGAACTGCGTTTGGAGTTAGCTGTGAATGACGACAGAGATGATGATGATGATGATGATGATGATGATGATGATGATGATGATGATGATGATGATGATGATGATGATGATGATGATGATGATGATGATGATGATGATGATGATGATGATGATGATGATTTTATTAAATTTCTTGTAACTGTGAAAGTAAAAAAAAAACAACCAAAATGATTATTGACGATTATTAAAGATTTTCGTCATGTCCACAGAACATAATTGAATACCAGTGCTTAAAAAGAACTGTAAAGAAAGAAATAATTATGGAAACATTTCCCAATCCGAAAGAATCTTTTCCTGATAATTGCAAAGTATTGATTAAGTTTTAAAAAATTGTGTGCATGTAAATATTTTTCTCTGCACAGGGGTTTAAGGTCATACGTCAGCTGTCTGCGAGCACTGATGGTCGCATGTGAAAATGTTCCATCCTTTGAGACAATACGAGGCACAATCAGAAATATTTTGATCTACTACAGACAGAGGTGCATGGCATAAGATTACGGCCTGACGACCCTAGAAGTCCACGTTGTGAAGTGCGTCTCGAAAAGAGAGGCTAGCTGTTTAATCGTCAAGCTGCTTCAAAGAAAACCAAGGATGACAAGGAAATGAACAAACAAAAAATTGTATTTTTTCTCTCATTATTGTTTCTTCTTTCTTTTTATAAAGATGAAGGCTGGTTGTGATATCTCATTGTGGCAGGCTAAGTATGGTGAATCAAAATCACGTTGTTTACTTCACAGTGATCAGCTAGTAACTTGAGTAAAGGATACAACAAACTACTTATTAGAACCAAGAGTCAGAAAACTGCTCTGTTCATTTAGAAGACGGATACAATTCTTTTCTAATGTCTTTATGAGGTAAATTGAGTTGGTTTTACTTTTAAATGCCTGTATATTAGTTTTATTGCGTTCTTCGTAAAACTACTTTGTCCCTTTGTCGTCAATAAAACAACTTTTTTCAGTGCACTGGCCTGTTAGTGGCTAATACAATTTTCTCCTCTTACCATCTCCTTTAACTTTCACTGTTCTCTTTCTCTCTTCTTTACCTGGTTTAATCTTTAAGACACCTTTACGTCGTTGTATTCTTTGTTCTACCCATTTACTTCACTGTCTACCCTTGTCATACTTTAATCCAAACACTTTATTTTGCTGAATCGTCGTTCTCATAATCATCACTAACCTCATCTTCCAAGTGATGATGACCATCAACGTACAGTACCATATCATCTTCTTATCTCACCCTCATCATTATTGTCAAAGAACCTGACCACCGCGACGTTGATTTTAACAAATAAAAATAAAGACGTCAATAAACGATACTCAGCCAGATGGTCAACTTAAAGATTTTCGTCGAGGTTTTGACTTTTAACAGACAAAGAAAGAAAATTAATTTTTTTTAAATGAGGAAATGATAGCATCCTTAACAGTGTAATACGTACAAACAGCCCAATACTACCCAATATTTATTAAACATACCTTCATCATCTGTTAGCGAGAGAACGCTGCTCTCTCATTATCAGCCTATATCTCTCTCTCTCTCTCTCTCTCACACACACACACACACACACACACACACACACACACACACACACACACACAAATGAAGAACCGAGTGTCTTTTCTCCCACAGAAAAATCTATGTGCATATTTTGAATCACTATGTACATTATTAAACAGGCTGAGGGTGAACGTTGCATTGTGACATAAGCAAGTCCTTTCTCAGTTGGCTTCATTGTTCTTCCTCGTGACCTTCCATTCATGCCCTTTATCGAGAATCACATTATCATTTTAAATAAAACACTTAGACATTAATCCTTGATGTATACGTGGTTCATTTCTTCAAGAGATTCTTTACTCGTTCTACCCGGTGCCTACATGCAGACAAACCTGGGTGTGAATTTTTTCCGGCTAAATAAACTAAATCAACAACCACACGTGAAAACACATAACTTCATCTGAAAGAAATAAGAAAAACGCCTATTTCGTTGACTAAAGAAAAGGGATGACAAGCACTTAAAATGAAACAAAGAAGATGGAGCCGAAATCATTTAAAATTTAGAAAGACAAGCCGCAATCTATCAAATGTCTTTCCTTGATCAAAATTCTACATCCGTAAAAATACTACCTCATCATGGCTTACCTGGGTCCAGGTGTCTTTTATTCTTCTTTCTGAACTTGTACTGATGTCAGAGCGACGGCACGCAGGTCCTCAAGTACAAACTTTGTTGACTAGATCAGCATCGTGTCTGAAGCTGGTTAGCAAGGTTTACAGTCTGGGACTTAACACTTGTAACATGTCTACCTTTTACGACATCTTTCATTAGCGGACCGTTTCCTGTCGCTGTTCTGTCAATGGCTGCCGCTTCCTCGGTAATATTGCTTTAAAGCTGTATGTTATCTTACGAAATAAAGTTTGTGTTTCTTTGTCCCAGCCCTTGAATACATCTCACGCAGCGCACGGCGGCCATCAGCTCGATAGCCACTTGTTTAATGATCTCAATAATTCACGCCCCAGTCTTTTGCTTAACCCCTGAACTGCAGAACTGCAGAAATGCGTTTCAGAGTTGGGCTTTAGGCTTTATTGGCCTGTACTTTTATTATAAACTGTAAGCAGGATGTCAGTTATATGACTATAGGAAACTGTTCAGGCATATTCTCTTTCCAGAGTCAGTCAGTCAGTCAGTCAGTCAGTCAGTCAGTCAGTCAGTCAGTCAGTCAGTCAGTCAGTCAGATAACTTGTTGGTGATTTACAGTTTTAAGAAAAGGTACCATTCACTTAATTGCATAAATTGTGCTAAAATTAACTGGTAGATTAAAAGTTTGAAGAGTTCACCGTAAAAATCAGTCACAAGACAAGCAAACTGTGCTGCAGCCTCCTTGGTTAATGTCAGGAACGACTTTTACAGGACTGAGTGTAACTCATTCTTTTGCACAGTCCTAAATGTGATCATCTTTTCCAGTACTCAGTGTAACTCAGTCTTGGGAATGTCGCACCGCTCTGGCTTGTTTGGCCTAATATAGCCTTGGTTTATGGTTAACTCACAGTTACTTCTGATTTTTAAATCACATACATCATAACATTTATTATCAGAAATAGCATGTTATATCAATATTATTTTCTCAACGACATATGTCTGGTTTATAATAACAGAGCATGCAAGACATAAGGCAAGATGACCTTTCTCAAAAACATTAAATGAAAAAGCATTACAGCTGAAACATTTCTCAATAATGCTTTTCCCCAACCTTTGTCTTTGCACCAATATCTATGCTCAGATTTTTATTTGATCGTGTCAGTATCGACATTTTCTAAATGTAAACAAGACCACGGGAAGCTTTAAATTTTTTAGCGACGAAGAGGAATGGGAGGAGGACTTGATATGTGCGGAAAATAGAAGGGATACTCTAAGAGAACAACTCGCGCGCATGCGTACAAGTCAGGTTTGCTCCAGTTAAAACAACCCTTTAGCAAAGTAAGATTGTTGTTTTCTATCATGAAGCTGGAATTTCTTTGAGCACAAAGGAGCTGGCTTTTGCAACACAGAAAACAAGAGATTACAGGTTCTTGAAACTCGTATATTGTTTGGATGTGCAATATAGTTTCATTGGTTCTTCATTCAACCTTGTTTAGTGTTTTACTAAGTGTTGAAGGCAAAGCCCAGCACCTTTGGCGAGGAAATGATTAACATTGTGACTCTCGCTGTTTCTGCTCTTCCTGTCCTCATTGGTAAGTACTAGTCTATTCGTATATGTAGTTTTGTGTAAAACAATTTTTTTTTTTTAAGATTTTAAATTTTATTCTCGTCTCCCTATAAAAAGTAACTATTTGGGATTAAAAGCAGAAATTTACTGCATATTTTCACAGCGACTTGCTTTAGACAGAGATCCCTTATGATCAATACAAATCTGCTTTGGAAAAGCTTTATTTTACTGATTTGTTCTGGTGCTGACATTTAAAAAAATTAATCATGCTAAAGCCACCTGCAGACGTTGGCATCTTTAGTTCCTTTTACGTTTAGCTTGCTTTACGTGCCATAAAATGTCTATGAAAATATTGTCATTTTTGGCCTCTCTTTTCTCTCTGTTTAATCTCCTTACTACGAAAAAGATTACCGTCTTGATTTCACAGATACTTAATGTTGTGATACGTTAATGCTGTACTACGGGAAACAGAATAAGTAATTGTGTTACTTCTCATAGTGTATCATTAGAATTCAAATTTAAATTGGGATCCGGATCAGGAAAAAAGTATTATTTAAACGTTCCTGGGACGCGGCATTAATTGATGTCATGTAATATTGCAGTTCTTGTTACCTAGCCATACAGCCTGAGGAGATTGATTGTTTTGAGACGTGATTTTCTTTCAAGGAAAATGAGTTTCGACACATTGAAAAGAAAATTTTGTTTTACTTATATCAAGGTAGCTTGTTATATCGGTTTTGTTCAGTGAAAGCGCTGTAGCAATTTTCCAAAAGAACTTTAACAGTTTACTAACAAGCAGTATGAAGTCAGGAAACTTGTTATTTAGCGCTGCAGAATGTTGCCCTCAACAAGCCCGCTCGTCACATTGCTAATCTGGCGTCGTCGACGGTGGCCAGCAACGCTGTGGACGGAGACACTGATGGAAACTGGGCCCACGGCTCGTGTTCCTCCACCACTGATGTTCCCAACACGTGGTGGCAGGTGGACCTCATGGGCTTTTACACCGTTTACAGTGTAGAGGTCTTCCGAAGGACTGACTGCTGTGGTAAGAGAAAAAATTTCTTTTTCTGTACTAATTAAGAAACTATTTTCGCTTAGATTTCGTAAATTAAATTATTATTAACATATTTTAAAGACATGAATTACTTTATACAAATATTATTCTGGTTTTGTGCTAGCTCTCAGATGCAGTCGTGTCTCTTGTCTCATTTTCTGTTGCGTGTTTGTCTTTGAGCGTGTAAATTAAGGACATGTTAGTCCTTGAGCGTCTAAATGACCAGATTAAAACAGTATACACCCTCTCTCTTACATCTCTCTCACAGAGAACTTGAACTTGAAACTCTATATTGAAATATGGCCTCTCTCACAGAGAGAGACAGAGAGAAAAAAAGAAGCATCTGGATTTTGGAAAGAACTTTTGACCTCTGAGAAAGAAGGTCATGAAATCACTAAATGGACAACCCACTTTATTAACACATTCTTGACAATTGAAATTGGCTGAGGCCTACAGTGACGTCAGCAGTCAGAGTTAACAACATTTGGTGAAAACAAAGCTACATACACTGCAAGGATCTGTTAACTTGAGGGTAACTTTGAGATGAACGTTTGCCTCGAATTAGCCTCAATAAACTGGTTAACCATTCACACTTTTCAAGGTCTTTATTTCATTTTGCCTTTCGTTTAAGTTTGACAATTATCATATTTCGAGGGGACTATACCTTTTTTTCAGAAGAAAATTTTCAGAACTTTGAGGTGAGGGTGTCCTTACATAACACCACCACATTTCCCACAAGCGAAGGTCAGCAATGTGCCTTTCAGAACACAACGATCCCCGCCACCGGCGCTCTGCTGACGTGCTCTCGACCAATCACAGGCCGCTACGTCAGCGTATATAAGCCAGCCAATCATTACCTTACGATGTGCGAACTTAAAGTTTATGGAGAGAGATCGCATTTTACTGGTATTTCAGTTTTGTATATCTGCTCTTCTTTTTCTTCTATCTTTCTTTCTCTTGTCTATCTTGAGGCTGCCAGTCTGAATGTTTTTTTTCTACACATTTATTTGTTTACTTTTTTAGAAAATGTAACTCGCTTTTTGTCTTTCGGGTTCTTAATTATTTGAATATTGTGGTGTATGTGCTTGATTGTACTATCGCGTGTTTCGATGTGCGTGCGTGCGTGCATGAGTGCCAGTGTAAAAACTATATATGCCTTTGAAACGTAGTACTTGCGCGCGCAAGAGTGTACAAATGTGAACACAGGCATGTCAATAAATAAAGGGAGAGCATAGGGGGTAGAGTGACGGCCGGTTTGATAGTCATGTGACCAACTAACAGTTGAATAGGTACTCACTCCAATGTTGAGCAAGGTATGCCAGGAAGTCAAAGCTATGACGCATTGCTCTCCTGTTACCGTAAGTGTATAGGACTATCTTTGCTTATATAGTGGATGCTCAGCTCACTGCTAGACTAGGCGTGAACCATCCATTAGCAGTTAACCAACTGGGCACCAGGCCCCTGCCTTCTTTAGAATTTTGTACAATTACAAACACCAGCACATTTACAACAACATTACCATTAGCAGCAACAATAACAAAGCTAAATTTTTACCAATATTTGTACCTGTCTGTATTGAGAGACTGTTGCACGAAGTCTAAGGAAAAGGAGAAAAATCGAAAACACGCCATGCGTTGTTAACATCTATAACCATCTAATCTTTTAGTAAAAGTAAAAAAGTGACTTTTACGAAGCATCAGTTAGTATTATAGTGCTTGTAAGCTGACGATCGTGATTCACTGCATGTTCTGGGTTATCTCCTTCTTCACTGCAGGTTTATACACACTTGGTTATCGAAACACTCGAGCCATCGTGCCCTCTATAATGTCATTATCTGCCTCGTCCCTTCTTACCTGCGCCACCAGGTGTGCCAAGACAAGTTTCTGTATCGCCTTCAACTTCATGAAGACTTCCAGTGGAGCGCCACTCAACTCTGTGTCGTGCGAGTTGCTGAGTAACGGTACCTTTGTAGATTTTCAACAGTCGATTACCGGCCTCGTTCCAACAGCCAACTGGACTGTCTATTTTCTAAAGTACAAGTAATCTGTTGTGAACTTTTGGCGATTAAATATGGTGCTACCTGAATGGTTGCACGACTAGTCTAACCCATAATGTCCAGACCAATAGGATTTTAGCTTAGAAAATCGCGATCAGCACGTAATGTAAGCTCTAATGTGTAATTAAAGCTTAAATATGTAAGTTATGGTGGTCAGCGATTCTTTGTTTACTCCTACAAAGACATGATCTATAACCATCATAAGTCCGAAAGTTGTTATAGAATCTTCATTGTATAACACTATCAAGTTCATTTTGTTTTTCTTTAGTCAAAATAGAGGATTTTCATCTTTTCAAAATGTTTCTAATACGCAACGAATTAGCGTTTTTGTGGCGTGTGATAACTTTACTTTTAAAAAAAATTAGCTGCTCTTTAACATTTGTTGAAACGGACTTTCTGTGAATACAGCTTCAACTGAAACAACTGCACGGGAAGCTGAATATATTAAATATATTTCATAAATTATTTAGGTATGTGTTTCTGTTCATATTTCAGTATTACTAATAATAGACAATCTGCAGTACTACTCTGCCCGATAATCAATTCGACTGCACGGACTTTTCAGCTTTCCATGTATTTCAACTTTTAGTAATACTTTGCTTATCATTGTACATTTTTTATTATGTGCTTTTGTAAAGGATTTTAAAATGCACATTTTCTTGCAAAAATATTTGTCCAATATGTTTATTAATATCTAGCATTAAAAAAGGTTTATTTGAAGTGTATAATGAAGTTCTTCGTGGTCATTAGTTACATTAAGTAAATCTGTGTCTGTGTAAAAGATCCATAAACTAGCGGGCTGTTATCAGAAAGATCTACTGGGTACACGCCAGACTTTGCTGGAGGGCCTTCTTTCCTCATCTAAAGCAGTATTATGAGACTACAGATACAAGAATAAGCAGAACACTACAATTACGGGTTAATTAATAAAACACATCTATGCATTGACATATGCACAAGATTCTCCGTTTATCTTTCTTTCTCAACCATACAATCAGAGTAACGGGCTGCTTACTTGAATAATTTACGGACACACACACACACACACACACACACACACACACACACACACACACACTGACTTTTCTCCCTCATTCCCTTAAAATCACTTGCTGAATGCTCTGACATACATACAACAGTGATTTCTTTGACTGGAAAAGGAAATAAGAAAATTAAAAGTAACAAGTAACTATAGTCGGTGGCCAAAAGAGAAAACAAGGACGGATATCTACGCAGGGAACATATCAGTCCGACGAGCTGGAGTGAGGATGTCAGCTTCCGACAATAAGGTTAGATACTGACCTTAAGAGTAATGCTGAGATGCTAACTGTAAGTAATCAAAAAAATTAATTAATTATTATTTGCAGAAATGGTCAGTTAAAGGGAAATAATCATTTCATATAATTCCTTTTCTTTTTTGTAGTTATCTCCCGTAGACCATAGTTTTAACAGCATTATAGAATTTAAACCAGAGTTGACTCTTTTCTATTTTTGTTTTAGGGTGGTGTCTATACTAATTATATATATATATAATTTCTTCGGGTTTGTATTATTCTACAAGATCTCGTCCCGACTGCCATATCGATGATCAACAATGATCAACAGTCATTGCCATTATGTGATTCCAATAGTTTGTAGTGAGCGAGTGGCAGTAAACTGAGCTGAACTGTTTATTTGGTGGGTCAACGACCCTAAAGTGTGATACAGTTTCATTTCTTAACTATCTGCCCTTATATCAACACAGCTTTTGGAATGTAGCAGAAAATGTTCTTTGCCTTCCGTTCTGTCTTGACAGAGAAGACAGTTTTCGTTATGTATGGTTGAATATCCGTTGTTTACATTTATTTTCCCTGATTGATAGTCTAAATTGTATTAGAGTATTTCTGAACATTTTTATGGATACGACTGCTAGGTAGCTTTCTAGTTCAAACTCCTTTTAACTGACTGTAGGCTATCACTTGTTTGTATTTTATCTGTCCATTTTTACACAAAGTTTTCTTTCAGTCTTTGTTTGAGCAGAACAAGCAACAGGATGAAAGCCCGGGCATCTCCAATTCCCTCCCCCCACCGTTCCCACCGTCCGTCCGTCAGTCAGTCAGTCAGTCAGTCAGTCAATCAGTCAGTCAGTCAGTCAGATGGGTCCAATCCGGGATGAGATCTTGGTCCCTTGCGGGAAATCAGAGTCGGAACCCGGCAAGATTTGGAAGCGGTATCGTCAAAGGACCCAGGCGGTTTTGCCCGCTTGTAACCGTTTTTTTCCTGTCAAAGCCCCGTTTGTAGGTCGTATCCAAACCTTCAAAGCTCCGCATGCATCCCTCGCACAGTCTCTCACTACTTCACCACCTCTAGTACACAGACAGAAAACATTCAACGGCTTTTTAAAATCTCGTATCATTTCCACACCTTCAGCTGCACGCACGCTCTTTCACTCGATCTACGTAAATACGTAAAATTAGTAGGCAAGAGATGCGATTAAACAGTTTGATTATTTACCGAAAGCAGTATATGTTAAGCAGTTCAAAGTATGTACAGCATATGTACATGACAGTGTCATGCGAAATCGAGCGTTAGCTGTCAGCCGAAGTATCATGTGCGAGGGCAAAGGACAGATACAGTTACATTTCAACTTTAGTTAACCTTGTTCTCTAAGATTTTCTAAATACAGCAAACGAGAATGCTAAACGCGAACATTAGCATCAAAGGAAAGGTGCCTCTGTGTTTTATTGGCTTCAGCTTTCACTTATTAGAGAACATTCGCGTCCAAAATGTCAGTGTGTAGGTTCTTTAATATTAGAATCACTTAGACTTTCTTTAATTTTTCTGACATTTTAGTGGAAGGAGTACTATGTTGAATACTATTTTTTCTACTAATTAGTGTGTGTGTCTCATAATTGTGTTCCTGGAAGCATGCAAATTAGTTACTTTACTATAGTGAAAATGAAAATATAGTTAAAGGGATAATACTTTACCATGTAGTATACACAATTATGCCTACCAATAAATAAAGATTAACAAATGGACAAAAATGTTTTATAAGAGGTGTAACATTCGTCATCGCTCCTTCAAAACAGTTGTTGCCTTTAGCAACGCGATGAAATCATATCTTGCCATACTCATTCACGCGTATTCTGCGAGGAGACACCATCAAAAATTATCAACATTAATCTTGACATCGCCCTTACATTAGACGCCACGGTTGACCCGTGCTTTTTGAATGTTGTTTACAGATGTAAACTGCTGGAGGACGGAAGAATGAATGAGCGCGAAGAGCGCGAAATTTATTGTCTGAATAAAACAACATGAAAATTGTGATGAAGTGGAATGAAAGGTCGAGAAAAATGGAAGAAGATCATCTACAAAGAAAGTTAAAGGAGGAAAACATCTGATTAAAAGTTCGTCTACCCCCAGTGACAGACAACAGCTGGTGCGATGATTTCTATTTTTAGACTTCCAGCTGTTACCAGCTTCACCTGTCACCAGGAAGACGAACATTGTGAGAGAATTAGTCATTTTAAAGATATGGGAACTTTTTGTTAAGCTAGCACAGTAAAGTCTGCTAAGACAAGTCATTTTTTGTTATATGACTAGCATTTCTTGTATCTTCCAATATATTTCTTATCTCTTCCCGCGATAAACGTTTTGCCAAAAGCAATGACTTGATTTTACAGTATGCTGTCTCCCTGCAACAATATACCAATTGTCAAATAGTATTATTAGGATCAATTAACCAGGCCTAAATACCTTAAAGAAAGCATTTCAACACTCTAGGTCCCTGCTAAGTGAAACGATGAACTTTTTCATACCAATGTAATTTTCAGTAAGGTGAATGCAATTGAAAAATCAGTGCATGTGGCACTGAAGATACTAATGGAAGTTATCCATCTGGTTAAAATAGTAGAATGTTACATGGTATATTGTAATGTTTGCAGTTAGTCCTTGAGAGACCTGTTGGCTGTTGGAATATAATGAGCAACAGATTCTTTGTTACTAGAGGTTTTGTCAACTAAATGCTGGAAGTTGTTATGGAAGAGTACAGCATTTTATTTCGCCAGCTTTCATTAATTTTTATGCAAAGCGTTCTCTGATATTACCAACAACTGTTACTCTTCTCAGCGTAAGTAGAAGTTGTATAAAAATCTGATTTTATATACGTAGTGATAATGTTCTTTAGCATTTTGGGATCAATAAAGTTTCCCAAGGTTTCATTCTTATAATTTAGAATGATAGCTACGGGTGTCTGTCCTTATCTCATTAAACTAAAATTAATTTCCAGTTAAACACTGAGAAACTACAATAAACAAGCTAACATAAATTTGTGCGCCTGATTACCATGTACCATCCATTAATTCAGGTTTTCACTATTCATGCAGATGTAGAAATAGAATGATAAAAGTGAGAAAACACAACTATGGATGTGAAATACTTTGAAGTTTGAGGAATATTCGGGAGTCATTTTAGTTATTAAGTATAGTATTCAACTAATAAATATATTTAGTTTATATATATATATATTGTTGCCATTTCTAGTTAAAATGGTAATTTAGTTATCCACATACTGTTTTCTAGTTGAAAGGCTACTCTGGGTTCATGCTCCTCCTATTGACCGATTCTGGGTTCATTGAGTTCCAAGGAATGTAAAGAACCTATGAGGTTCCGAAACTCTGTTAGGGTAAATTGTACCTTACGGCCCTTACTAAGCTTTCCATTGTCTTTAATAACACACATGTTACCATAATGAGTGAACCTTTTTTCCTCCACTTCTACACATTCTTGTTTGCAGATATAAACATGCAAAATGGCAAAAGTACCTCCAGGAAAAAAAATACTGTTGACCCCACAGTTAAATTGAAAATCATCAAAATAACTGTAGCTGTCAATTTTTTCATTTGGTCTGATATGTGCTTATTAAAAACTGAGCAGCTGACATTACAAATAATATTTCACAATTGATAAATGCATATTTAGCCTTTCTACAGACTCTTAAAATATACTGTAAAGATAGGTAACGAAAAGCAGGTGGATCCATGTACAAACTGAAACATACAGCATAATGCAGCTGATGTTAAACCAGGGCCAATCCCTGAAGATAAGCGGGTGTCTTCATCACTTGACTACCGGGTACCCGTGTACCTCGTCATCCGAGTTCGCTATTCTCGTGATCCCCGCATTTGCTTGAAAGTAGCCCAGACCACTCCTGTGTTGCTAGGCGGCCATCACCCGTCTCTCTCTCTCTCTCTTTCTTTCTTTCTCTATGGACAGGCCCTTAGTCACAGGTTCGACCAGTTGGACACCTTGCGTTAATTAGTAGTAATGCAGGTACCCCTCCCACCCAACAGTTTTTACCAGGATGTAAGCTTGTGACGTGCACGCGCGCAGTTAGCACGTTCGGTCGTTCTTCTCGAACCAAAGCCAAGCCGTGTACTTCACGTGTAGCGGGAGCCCTAGACAGCTTGTACCGCTGACGGTGCTTTCTCCCTCCCACCCCGCACCCCCTTCCACCCCACGCTTGGTCGCGCGAGTGGAGCATCGCGAGGCAGGCTGACCGCACAACGGGTGACGTAGCACCCAGCTATTCCAGTATAAATACCAGAGAAAAGTCAGTCTCTGGACCTGCTTGTCGAAAGACGACTGGTCAGTGCAAAGGGAGGTACCTGTTTGCTGAAAGGCGACTAGACCAGGCTGAAAAGCACTCTTGTCCCCCACCCCCTCCCCTCTACCCACCCTGAGTACAAGAGAGGTACCTGTTTGCCCAAAGGCGACTGGGCAGGCTGAAAAGCACTCTCATCACTCAACCCCCTCTTCCCCCCATCCAAGGAAGTTAGGTGTTAGGATCTAGCTAGGTAGGTTAGTTAGAATAGGAATAATTGCAATAGCAGCTGTAGGTGTAAATTATGTAAAAAAAAATCTATGTCTTGGAACTTAGTTATTTGTGTAAGTGTCTTAGTCCGTATGCTAGCGTTATGTATGTGTCCTCGTCGTGTGAACGAGATGAATGAGAATCAGTAAGGGAGAAAGAAACTGTGTTGTCCATTGTCATTGTGTCGAGCAGCGGAACACAGAAGAAGATCAAGGAGCTGAGATATACACCGCAGAGAACACACTTTTGGTTTAGAGAAAAGCAGGGTCTTTTGTGGACTGAGTCGGGTGCAGTAGATAAAAAAAAGAACACAACGCGAGGCAGTATATGAGACAAGGCACCCGACTAACGAGAGCCAGAACTTTAGAAAGAAATTTCTCCTTGGAAACTTCCGTCCTCTACCCTGGAACTAAAAAGAGGAACGGACTGATTTATGGCGCTAGGGCAGTGTAGTGTAGCGATCGTCAGTCCAGTTACACACGAAATGCATGAGAAACAAACAGAAAACAAACTGGTCTGACTGAGAAAATTTGACGAGGGTCTACTCTCCGACGCACCAACAGAGTAATAATGTAACCAGTACTAAATAGGGGGATTTACAATACAATGCCACTTTATTTAAAGCCCTTTTGAATTTAAAGCCCTTTTGTAATACTAAACCTTTGTCTTTTACGCATTGGAATGTAAACGGACTACTATCAAGCATTTCTCATCAGGACTTTATCTCTGCTCACACGATTTTGTTTGTCTATTTAACTTCTTTTATTGAACAACTGAAGCCTGACACGTTTGGTGGTTTTACAGTGTAGTGTAAACTGTAGTTTAGTGTATATTGTCAACCAGCAACCAAACTGTCAAGGAGGCCATCGGGAGGAGGGGTATTCCTCATCAAACCGAGTACATATGGTATTTTCTACAATTTGATTAAAATTTGGTAATTTTTTTATTTTGTTATCGAAAGATCATTATGAGGACCACGATATTCTTTTACTCCAAGTCCATCACACGACGACTACATAGCACAGGAGCAGACGAAAAACGAAGAAAATGTAGAAAATGTTGTAGATGGAATCTTGAGCTGCAGACGTCGCACAACGAGGAGCGACCATATTTTTTTGTAAATTAAAGCTTAAACATTAACAAATAATATCGCAATGTCAACTTGAGCCGTTTGAGCCGTGAAACGCTACACCGATAATGATGGTGTTGGTAGATTAAAGAATTCCCTGGTTGATCATGCTCTCGCAGACAATGATTATTATATTATAATCCTAGATGGTAATTTAATGGTGAACTAAGCAGATACCCAGTCAAGAAGTATTCAAATCTCACTTAGTGTAACAGCTGCACCGAAATATGGCGGGGATCTTGGTTAGCTTGCACTCACTTCAAACGTGAATAAAGTAACATTTTCACTGCGAGTACTCGTGTAGCCTCTATGCGCAATCTCTATTCTATGTACATCAGGTTTGGATGTTCAAGTGAAGAAAAGAATGCGAGCTGTGAACAATGTGGACGATAAGGGGATAAGCGACAACATTTTGTTGTTCAGTGTCAAAGGAACAGTTCCTCCACCTCAAGACGATTTCGTTTTGCGGGGGAGGAAGGAAGGGGATGTAGGGAATATGGGTTACATGGAGTAATGTGGTTAGGTGCATAAGAACTGGTGTGGGAGAAGACTAGTGAGTAGGCAAGACTCAGCCAACCGGTTAACATTAAAAATAGCTGCAGCCGGTGTACGACAAATCATTTTGATAACTAACCAGGCCAGGCCAGGCTTTGGAGCGAACATCTTTAATTTCATTGAGACTGCTTTCTGCCTGTGAGTGTTAAAATATCACACACACACACACACACACACACACACACACACACACACACACACAAAATGCTACACCTTTGTCGGTTAAAAATATCTTTAACGAGATGACCAAGTGTGTCAACACGTTATCAAGCTGTGGAAGTTCGCATGTCACAGGCGTCAGGCTAGAAGAGCTGTTGAGCAAAGAAGATTCATTTAGACATTTGTGAACACGGACAGTAAGATTGGGTGAACAGTGTAGAGAGTACACATCACATGTCCCACATGTGTGGCAATTTCTTTTTTTTCCCCTGAGCTCACGACCCGGATCTTAGTCACGTCAATGATGTGCAGTCGCCAAAGATCAGGTACGTGTATACATAAAGTATAAACACTATTGTGTACGATATTGTAAGGTACGTGTATACATAAAGTATAAACACTATTGTGTACGATATTGTAAGGTACGTGTATACATAAAGTATAAACACTATTGTGTACGATATTGTAAGGTACGTGTATAATTTAAACAATGATGTGCACGATATTGTCAGGTACGTGTATAATGTAAACAGTATTATGTACGATATTGTTAGTGGGGGTTAATATGGTCAGTATTGTTTACATTGTACAATATTGACAGTGGGGGCTTAAAATAGTCATTATTATGCACCACTTCTCAAGATATAAGGTTAATATTGATAGTAATTGTATTAATTCGCTGCTTAAGTAGAGAAAAGTAAAGAATTTATGATGTAGCTCAGCCCGTATTGCTTAGTCATCACCTACCTGTCATCACCTGGGTAGACATGGTAGTGGTAATGAGTAGTTCTCCAGACAACGGTAATTTCTTTCTAGAAATAAGGTACCCTTCCTCCTTTACACAGTGACTTTCTGTCTATACATCACACTATCGTGCATACTGTGTGCATTCTCCATGAACAAAACAACTCTTCCTGTTTTGCAGGCCTGTATATATTTAATGATATTAACTTAATTTATGCAACAGTAACCAATAAAAATACACGATAAAAGTAGAAAATAATTTATCAGTAAACATACGTCAGTCATTCCTTACTACTATCTAAGATCCCTGATTGTAAACACTGCTTACACTGATGACTGATTAATTACCACTCTGATTAACATACATTCTAAAAGAAAGTACTTAGGTGTTAATGTTCGGCACAAAATCATTTTTACTGTTCTTTCTTGATAATGTTCGTTTTCAACACTTAAATTATAGTCACTGGAACCTGACGATCCACTTTAGGCACTATACTCTAATAGGGTCAGTCACTGGGGAGTAATGTCCAGGAGTCCAAAAACATATCTTACACACACACACACACACACACACACACACACACACACACACACACAAACAAACAACCTAAACCATAGACGCTTTCACTCGGGAACAGACGTTGTACACAAAATGGCGCTGCCTATGGGGACGAGCGATCACAACATTCCTGGACCAAATACTCCAGGTTAACATTAACTACAAACAACTCACAAAAAAACCTCTTCAAATGTTTCATCACATCTGCCACGCCTAGTTGACTTTACGGCCCATCTCCCGGCCCTCGACTTTATGAACCATCACCCGGCCCCGTAGACTGCGCCTATTGACAGTTACAACAAAACCAAATTACTAATACACATCTATACAAAAATAGAGATACAAAAAATAAGAATACCACACCTTTCTAGGAAGACACAGCCTCCGTTCCCCTACAGTGTCCCTCCACTTGCCGTGTCTACTTGAGCAGTGAAGCGTTGACTGACGACAGTTACTTAGAATAAATTATCGTCTTCCCCTTTTCTCTTCTACTATCATAAAAATAACTGATACTCATGTGACAGGTGTGGCTTGGCTACCCGCGCTGTGCATGCTATTTAACCTGACATCACCCCTCTGTGACAATATGACACGATAATCTCAGTGACGTGCACAGACTAGATGTTGGGGAAACGCACACTTTACAGACAATATACACCAGCAAACACTGTTTCCTACACGTGTTCTTTCTTTCAACAAATCACCAAAAACCTGTCTATGGGCTTCACGTTTTCTATTATCAGAAAAATACTCTAAGAACACATGTTAAAGTCATTATTTTCTACATACAAAATTGTATTCTCTAATTCCACGTTAGTTCCAGCTTTCAAATTCTACAGTCTCTCAAGTGGGGACCGCAACTGGTGATACTAACGTCCCACATCGGTGTCCCAATGCAAACAGAATAACAAAAGATCACACTAACGTTCAAGCGAAAACCGTGTCCGACAACACACACAAAAACACGTTTAATTCTCTCAGCAAGTTAACATCAAACATTACAGGTGGTGTTTACAAGATGAAGAATCGTGTTCACTCTCTTCTGTTTCAATGACCGTCCAGCGCTGAGTGTAGTAAATAATCGTTTTCTTGCATACCTAAAAGTTTATAAATGTCTTTTTTTTTAATAAAGACCGTCGGAGACAGTAGCCCACTGCTACAAACTTGGTCTTCTTCAGGAATGACCACTGTTAACAATGCCTGGTCACCCGCCGTCTCCTACACAACAGGTGAGGAGTGTGACGTAACACGAAGTGGACTTTGAAATCATCTTAGAGGAGAGGCAGAGGATGCAGACATTATTATTTCAATAAAATCGAGTTCTTTTAATAACTCAGATCGTTAATAATATTTAAAAGTGGAACACTACCTGTAATTTATTGCTTACGCCCCTTGATATTTTCGTCTAAAAGAAAGTTTAAGGTTTTAAAGAGAGAATTCAGCTTAATGATATAAGGGTAGTGAGTGACGCGTTTATGTCATTGTAGCACAGCGTTTTAAATATGGGTAACATTATCGCAACAAACCCAGGTATTCTGGATACAGTGGGTTGAGAGTGCATTCCCTGATCTCGACTCTCAAGCCTACTTCCTGCCTCCTGTTTACGTCAACCGCGTGCCGATGACTAGACAGTCGTTTGCTGATCAGACTGTTCTGGTGCTTGAATCAGCGCGTGGGAAGGCTGGACAGTCCAACCAACAGGCGAACAGTTCAGCTTTTGCTGTTCATCCCTCCATTCCTCAACCTTCTCCCGTTCAGCACAGTGACGTCAGAGACGATGCAGCCATGCAGCGGACCTCCCTTTGCCTACAGACAATGTTTAAGCAGAACAGAGATGTCATGGTAGGAATGACTCAACTTCAGTTCGGACAGTACCTGGGTGAACCTTGTTACGCTGCCGCCGCTGCTGCTACCCAGCTACCCCGACCCTCCAACCTCCCTACTTCTTTACCACGTGACTGGAAAGAGGGAGACTTTGACGTTCTTCTCATTCATCGAAAATACGGGCTGGTAGTCTGTGAGGTGAAAGCATTTGGTGACAACGTAAAATCTTGGACAATGTCAGAAGGGATTATAAACAAGAACATAAGAAAGAAATTAAAAAATGCAATGGCACAACTAGACAAGGCTGAGACCATGCTGTCACATCTGGTGTCTGACATCTCTCCCGGTCTGCGCATCACTAAGACCATCGCTTTCCCCAACCTCACGACTCGCCAAGTTCAACAGGCCATCTCCGGGGACATCCAGTTGGCTCAGGTTCCTCTTCCTTGTTGTCTCATTCACATTTTTACCGATGAACTTCATAACCTCTCTAAGAATCTTATTTATTTATCACATTTTGACATATCTGTTACTTGTTAAACTTTCAGTATACAATGGACGATATGTCATGAGTGTTTTAATTGAGGGCTGTGATTTCATTTTTAAAAGGCTGCTCACTATTGACTGCTTTAGTTCTTCATGTGTCATAAGGCAGATCAGTGTTTAACAATGTACAACTCCCCTAGCGATGATCATTACTGCATTTCCTGTTTTCTAGATGCCACGTTTAGGATATACGCATTTTTAAATATTTAAATAGCCTTTTGTTTCTACCAAAGGCCATATTATGTTGCTATGTACACTGTACACTAGCTTTTGTTGTTTTGTTTTTTTAATCTGTCAGCTGAAATCATCGACATGTTTTGCTCATTTCTTCTCACATTGAGTGGGTCTTTTACAGAACCTGTGTCGGTGTCTGGGAACACGAGATCCCGCCGACATCGCTGGTGTGTGTCTGTGCTCTGATCAGTTGTCTGACCCCGAGACACCGTGGAACGTCAGTAGTCACGTGCTGAGGGAACTCGGACACTGGTGGCAGAGACTTGTAGCTGGGGCTGGGGCTGGGCCTGACTCTCACAAAATGGATTCACACGTGTACAAGAGTCTGGTAGGAAGGTGAGTCTTCAGGAGTTACAGCAAAAAGAGATTCTTAAAGAGAGGGAGTGGTATCTGAGAGCTTGAAGCCCAGCAGGCAGCGGACTCAATCTTTACGAATTAAGAGTACAGTCCCTTTGTGCTACGGTCATTTTGTTGGAACTTTTGTTGGTAATCTAATATAAAAAAAGACGCGCGAGCACACACACACACACACACACACAAAGGCACGAGAACACATACATACATTAGAAATTGTGCATCGAGATCATACTAAAAAAATGGAAAATGTAGTTGTAATACACGCAAATACTTTCTTTACAAAAATAGAAAATAATAAGTAATATACGTTTTAAAAAGAGACCGTTTAATGTGTTTTTCATGTGGACGTGATGTCACTGGGTACGATCTTAGCTACATAAGGCTGACAACATCACGACGTGTTGACATGTCGGTTTGTGAAAGAAAGCGAGAGCACTCCAAAAACGACATTCGGCACGTGTATATTTATATAAAAGCAGAGCAAGCACGTGGCTCTCTTTTTCCTTTTATTTCTGAAGAGACAGAGATGTAACGACTATAGACACACGTGCGCAGCAATGGCGGGAGGTGAGCTTTGTGTCGGCCGTCGTCTTCTTTATATTTCCTATTCGTAAGATATATACTGAAATAAACAGTTAAGATAAATTGTGTGTTAAATATAGTGAGATATAAAGTAAGATGTAGAGGAAGATACATATTAAGAAATATAATTCGTCGAAGCAGGATTTTTGCTTAAGGTTAGGAAGCAGACGTTTGTAGCTGTTTGTATTTATCTGTTAGCTCTCTGTCTTATGTAATTAAGACAATGGCACTCTATCGGGGTAAAACGATCGACTGTGTATGCCGGGTAGACAGGTGTCTTTCTCTCTTTGCTTCTATTCTCCCAATACGACAGGCAGAGAAATCTCCAGATATTTTCGGATGAATATCTTAAAGACCAACCTAAATGGCTTGCGTCTTTTGCAGATATCAGTAGATATAGGCGATATAAACACTAACCTGTAAAGTTTAGCCTCCAAAACCCATCCGTTAATTACTTATCACTAGCAAAGTACGCGATTCTCACCTGCGATCAACAAGCGCCGATAACAGTGTACTACGTCACACTAGTGCACCATTCACAACATTGACAGCAGCCGACACCAAACAGAAAGAGAGAATGAGCGACAGTTCGTGTTATTCGGATGCTGAAAGTCTCCTTTTTTGTGATTCTGAAAAAAAAAACCCTCTACTTTAGCACGAGAAATGCAGACTTTCAACGTCCGAATAATCCCAACTGTCGCTCATTCTCTCTCTCGCTCTGTCAGTTCTCATTTGTTGAAAAAAAAGAAAATTCTACAGTCGCGTCTTTAACGGCAACGACAAATAATTTTCTTAGAGTGACAATAATTAATAAGGAATACAGATAATGCAATGAATCATTAATTCATAAAACACTTTGCACTTCTTGTGATTGGACCAGATTCTGTGGTCCGGCGACAACAGTGAGTGTGCCATGCACATCTCCTCCACGTGTGAGGGTCAAGACCCTGGGTCAGGCCGTGTCACATACAGGAGAGTGCTATACTGCTGTTATCACACTCTTCCCGGAGCAACTTCACCTGCTCAACACGGCGCCTCCCAGACTCTTTGTGACCGGACCGCCAGGCACAGGTAAAACTGTGGTGCTGCTGATGATGGGCATAAAATGGCTGCGATGTGGTCACCACGTCTACATTGTGAGTACCTGGGATGGGAGTCGTGCAGCGTGCATCATGCTGTACCACCTGCTGCTGCAGTCAGTAATCACACAACAGTCAGCAGGTGTATCACTCGATCAGCTTCACCTGCTGCAGTATGATCTTATCGACGGTAAAGACGTGGAGAAGACCGTCAACGACTTGTCACAGGCGGCTATTGGAGGGTCGTTGTACGTCATCACTGATGAGGTGAGGTGAGTAACACATCGTGTGATGTGATGAAAGACAAACAGGTAGATGGCACAAGTGTGTGCCTAGTAATCACCACCAGGTGTTAACCAGGTGCTAATTATTCAATCTTTGTGATACCTGATGAGATGTTGTGATGTAGATAAACGTAGATTTGCTCTGGTACATCGACTGTAACACAGATTGTGTAGCAATACGTGTCATTATTTTGACGTCATTTACATACTGTGTATGATGATGATGATGTGATACCCGATGCACAAACATCAACACACATATTAGTGGCAGGACACAGTGTTACACGTGTATTTCAGCCCTCTAGAACACTCATGTCTGTGACAGGTCACGACACTTCCAGACTTTGTGTGAGAAGCTGCTGACACAAGTTCCTCGTCTCCATCTTTGGGCGGCAAGTTGTGACCATGGAGACGCACCCTTCGGCTGGCAAGAAGAATATTTAACCAGACCTCTCCGCTCTCCACCGGCCGTCGTCAGGGAAGTCCAGCAGGACCAGTACATCATCAATGGCTTTGTCAAGCCGTACAGTGAGCGTGGTGTGCCCGACCACACAGACGGCCCGCCAGTCAGACGACTGTATCACCGACGTCAGGGTCACTCAGGGCGCAGGCCAGTTGACTGTGTCACGTGCGGTCGTGAGGTGGCCAGCTTCCTACACAGTCTCCGTGTTGGTGACACGGGTAGGTGTGGGTGCTGTGTAGTCACTGTAGTGTAATGGTGTGATAAAGAACAAGCAGGAAAGGAACAGTCTTGTGAAGAAAACAGTGTGTTAGTCACGTGTGTCTTATTTTACGTCATCACATCATGACGTCATCGTGTTATGACGTCATTGTTTTTATCCATATGTCTGTCAGTGTGTACGCTGTATCTCCGACATGTGACTTGCAGAAGATACGTAATTTCTATGTTAGCAGAGAAAGTTACGACATCCTCAACCAGTGTCACCTCCACCAAAGGCGCAACGCCACCCTGCCTGCATTGGAGAGACGTGCTGGTGTTGGACTGGAGTGGCGTTAGTGACGACTCGGGTATGGTGACCGCGCTTAAAGGAGCGGGTATTCCAGTGCAGGTGATGAAGGATGATGACATTGAGGACGTGGCCACAGCCTGCAGTGATGTGGTGTGGGTGACGGCTGGATATCGTGTTCAGGGTCTGGAGAGAAAAGTCGTCGTCTGTCTGGATGTTGATGATACTGTCAATATCCGCCTTCACGTGATGTCACGGTGTACGGCACAACTTGTGATTGTCTACCCTGACGATTAGCTGGCTGTCCACCACACACCACACCTGTCGCCTGTTGTAGTATTGTGTCTGTCTCTCACACATCAACACTTGTCTTCTGTTTTTTCTTTCTCACCCTCTCACAGTCTATCACGATGTCATCACCTCATGACGTAATACACGTGACGTAATTAGATTTTCTCACAACAGTCATATCGTCTGAAATAAAATGTATATCTGACTCTCGCCAATTCTCGGACTATGTTGATGAGATCGTGTGTGTGTGTGTGCGTGTGCGTGTGCGTGTGCGTGTGCGCGCGCGCGCGCGTGCGTGCGTGCGTGCGTGCGTGTGCCTGCGCTTGTGTGTTAACCGACAAATGTATTCAGACAGCAGTCAACGTATGACAATGAGTTCACTGTCTCACTAGCCAAGTCACCACATTCAACTAAAGCCTTTTGCTTTGCTCTCAGATAAGGACTACTTCCAGTTATTTCCAGTTAACACCTCCACTGGCCAATAATAGTGAAGGTTAGGTCGGCGTAGGTAGCACTCTTCTCTAGACACTCTAAGTAGCAGGACGTGTTTGAAAGCGGTGAGAGACCGCTAGGGAAGATGTCAGAAGTCCGCACAGCAGCCAGGAAAGATCACAGAAGCTAGGAGTGGGACGGGAGGCTGGTACTGTTGAGCGAACAGTAGCCAGTATGGACCACTGGAGGCTAGTGAAAGTCCGTGGGGCTGGTGCGTGTGTCTGAATACAGCAGCCAGGAGAGATCGCAGAAGCTAGAATTGGAACGGGAGGCTGGTCTTATTGGGAGAATAGTAGCCAGTAGTGACCACTAGAACCTAGTGAAAGTCAATGGAGCTGATGTATGTAACCGAATGCAGTAACCGGGAGGTAACCGCCAGTGTCTGAGAAAGACGTTGGTGTGGTTCCGGTGCTGATTCCTGTGCGAGTGACCGCCGGGCATTTTCACAAGCCGTGTGGGTGAGTGATGAGACATTTTTGCCGGTTCTAAATTTTTTCCTTCTTGTAGAATAGCAATCCAGAGGCCGCGCGTGTATGTGTGCGCCAGTCTGTGTTTGCTGTGTGCGAGAGTCGAGACATTTCTGCTCGTTTGTAAATTAGATCCGTGCGAGTCAGTTAATGTCTGTCAGTCAAGAATGTGATTGACGAGTTACGGCGCTTGTGACGCCCATCCTTTTATTGCTAAGAGTGTTGATGGGAAGGGAGGATCCAGTGAGATCATGTTTATTCTATAGGTGGGGCTTGGAAGGGGAAGTAATTTCATGTTGAAGCCACCTAGTGACAGATGTCCCTTTGTTTTCTCCACAGACTTGAGTGATTTACTTATTTTCTTCGACTATTTATTTTAACTTTCTTCCTCTGCTAATCGTCTTGCTCCTCTACACTGTCCTGTACTTGTCATCGCTCCTGTCATCGTTATCGTCATTGCTGTTCTTCGTCTTCACCTTCTTCGCTTCTTCTTCACCCCATACGCTCCTGTGTGCCGGGAGTCGCATCTACTGTACGTTTGTCAACTTTCTTCGCTTCATCTGTCCGTCGCCTTCGTCATCCTGTCCTACATCGTGTGACGTGTGGTCAACGAGGCAACTTAGACTGAGGACCATCAGAGGGTCCCTGTGTGCGCCAGGAAGACAGTGGGGGGTGGTAGTCAGCGCGAGGCCACTGAAGGCAAACGACACAGCGTAAACGAAGTGTAAAGAAAATGCAAACTTTTAGATCTAACGCTGGGTCTGAAGGATCCAAGGGCAAGAACTCTTAGCGACAGTGACACGTTAAGATCTTTGTCTTTTTGCCTCCCCTTACTAACCTTTAGTATTTTTTTTTTTACTTGGGCATGGAGCATCTCTGTCTTCTTGCGTGTATGTGTCTATGTATTTTCCACTTGTGTGTGTGTGTGTGTGTGTGTGTGTGTGTGTTATTAAAATTATTTTTGTAACGTTCATTTCGCCTTTGTGGTGGTCCTCGTTCATCGGGGGTTCGATAGGCACGTCGTGTCCCCCCTCTGGTAGAGTGATTGTGTATTTGCGCTGACTGTGTGAGCAGCTGCAGGTGTGCATCCAACTACGCCAAAAGATGGAAACGCGACACCCAGCATGTTAGTGTTGCTAAGAGACAGGGATAGCAACTAGGCCAGTAAGCATTCTGAGTCCTCGATACTTCGGAAAAGTTAGTTAAGGACATGTAGGTAATAACTTCCCAAGGAAACACCAGCATTCAAAGGGGGATTCACCGAACTTCACGGCAGCATTGAACGGTAGGAGATATTCGTTCGCCGTTAACGTATTCTACTCCCAAAGGGTAGACGCAGTGATCAAGGAAGCGATAGACTCGGATGGGCCTACCTGGTGAGTCGATCACCTGTGGAGGCTAAGATTGTAATTGAATGCCGAAAAAGGGACGAAAAAGAACGCCATCAATCACCATCTATTTTCAAATGAAATTCGGTGAAATTTGCTTGATTTTCATCACATCTATTACTGTGTTGTGGTCGCCACTGTAGGCATTGGAATGAGAATCATTTCAAGGTATAATTATGTGATGTGAGTAAATAACTTGATGAGAGTTTGTGTTGTGCATGTGTGTGTGTGTGTGTGTGTGTTTTACCTTTCTATCTAAATACATATATAAGAGAGAGAGAGAAACAAATCTGAGTGTAATACAGAAATCCAGACAGGCGAAAAGACCGTTAGAGACAGACAACGAATTCAACCATCCAAGCGGTTTCCTCTCTAGTGCTCAGTGGAACTGCTGGGTAAGATATTTTTTTCTTATAATATCAAGATAACTTACTTTGTACGTGTGCCACTAACCTGTGCCACTATCTGTTTAAGATTTTATCAGTAAAAGAGTGCCAAGGAACACACACGATAAAGGCTGTGACGTGGTTACAGCTGTCGCCCTCTTATTTAGTCAAAAAAGTAGTTCCCTTGCACCGTGGAGATCATCGCCAAAAGACAGATATAAAAACACCAACTAAAGAAGCATCATTATCGAAGCAATCAACGGACCACACATCGACAATGAAGTTTGTTTACCTCAGCCTCACTCTTCTCCTTGTTGCTACCTTCAGTTGTAAAGGTTAGATGTACCAGTCAGTTGTTCTCTATTATTTACTAAAAGGTTTTAATATTTATTTCGTAATATTGTTCATTAGAATGGCTTTCATTCTTCGTGTGTGTGTGTGTGTGTGTGTGTGTGTGTGTGTGTGTGTGTGTGTGTGTGTGTGTGTGTGTGTGTGTGTGTGTGTGTGTGTGTGTGTGTGTGTGTGTGTGTGTGGAGCTGAGTTCTGTACCTGCTTGCCTTTAAAAATACCCCATGACTCCAGCGATTCAAGATTCTTTATCTGTAACCATTTAAGGGGTATTGAGATAGTCAAAGTATTTACATACTATATTACATATTCACACACATTTCTATCTTTATTAACAGCTATTACTTTATAACTACCGCTCTAGGGGTAAACAATTATATTTGTGGGGTTCGGACACAGCTTTATAACTTTAGAAACAAGATTCTTCTCCTGTCGTTCATCGCGTTGCCCTAGGACAACGCCTTACCCTCGCTTCATAGCTACCCCTCCATTTCGTGAGTACATGCACGCTTATCCCCTTTCCACTGCCAATATTTTTTCAGGTTACTTTCAGAGTCAATCACGGAAGCCAAAGGTTAAGGTTGACGTTTCTATTTATTACAACAGGAGTGACATTGGCGAATCTGCTGTTGTTGTTGTTGTTGTTGTTGTTGTTGTTGTTGTTGTTGACGAGTTCTCTTACTGCTGATTTCAGCTGACCATTGTCCTGACGGCTACTCGGACACTGTCCCCGCTCACTGTCACGTGGATGAGATCAACAGACGGGAGTGCGCCACTGACAACGACTGTGGCGGCAATGGCAGACATTGCTGTTTTCCCAACAACGGGTGCGACTCACGGTGCGTCGCTCACTGACCGGACCTGGCTGACCACTCGCAGGACTGGGGCAGTCAGTTAAGGCTGACTTCACTCAACAGACCGATGTAAAGGCTTTTGCTGAAATAAACATTGTGCTATTTTAAATAATTCTTGGTGCGTTTGATTCCAGCAGAATGTATGGATTAATGAGTGTCTCCTATTCTCGACAGGAAGACTTTGACTCAGGCGGTCCGGTGCCGCAACGGTTAGCGCCTGTCACCAATACAGTGAAGGTTGGCTGTCCTGGGTTCAGTTCTCGTCTCGGACACGCTGTTCTTTCTCTGCATGTGGCATCTGTTTACAGGGCTGGCTGCCTTGCCGTGATATAGCCTTAGTTGCTGGCTCGGCGTAAAACACCAATTTAAAAAAAAAGACTTTGACTTTATTAAGTGTAGGCCGTGGCCCACGACTGAAGAGGTAAACATAGATATTTACATAAATCTCCTAACTAGCACAGTTGGCATTCCAATTCCAAATACACACAATAAATGCATCCACATTTTAATCTAGCTGAAGCTCTGATTCATTTAAACTCTTATAAATAGAGATCTTTAGGTGAAACAGAAAGGTATACATGTCTCTGACAGAGCGATATCTTTACTATATGCTCAGCGTCTTAGGCCTGATATTGAAGTAGGACTAGTTTAACATATTAATCTTGCTTGAGAAAAGAATTTTACACTTAGCTGAAGAAGTTTCTCGAATTCATTGCCCTGTATATATTAATTGCTAGACTACTATTCATACTAGGTGGTTATCTCACGTGAGTATTGAAAAGTGGGAAAGTGATGGGTATTGCCAAACTTTTGGAGGGATGAACTTGTTAGGAACATGGGTTACCACCCCTGAAGGTTTGATGCAACGAGGTTGTCACCGTTGTGTGTGTTTTCTTTTTTTTTTTGTTGGTATTAGTAGGGATTGTCAACCTTGAATAGGATGTTTTGAGAGAGGGCACTGATTAAGAATTGGAAGAGAAGCAGAAGTGAGAGTGTAGTGCAGAGAAGAAAATGAAAGAGGTCAGAATTTTTTTAACTGTGTGGAATACTATTAACTGTGTGGATTGTTATTGATAAGCGACTGCGTGGTTCCTCGCTTTACGAATTTCCCAGCTGCTGTGTGTTCTCCTGGGAAGATTTTATAACTGTCTGGATTACTCTTACCTACTGTGGGAATTATTTTTGACTTGAACACTCGTCTGCTGATAAGACTCTCAGAGTTGTTTCGTCGATTTATGCTGTCTGTGTGATCAACGCCAGTGAACAAGACTGTCTGCAATGCCAAACACCCCCCCCCCCCAACAACAGCAAGTCGTATAGGACCCGTCTACAAGGAAGAGAGTGTATGCGAGAGAACTTGGAGAAAACAGACTTTTAATATAAACTGCTTGTTGACATTTGATCTTGAGTGGACTCAGTGAAGGGTATTTTTTGTTGATTATCATAGGAATTTTAATTACAGAATACTATATTTGAGGAACTTGTCATTTGTTATTTAGTAAAAGAATATATTGTTAGTTCACCCGCTTATTAGAGACGTTTGAGCCTACGTACAGGTCTTAGTGATTTGTTGTCAGAAAGAATAAATGTGGAACACAGTGTTTGCAGGTGTGCTCTCTCTGTAAAGTCTATGTGTGTGTGTGTGTGTGTGTGTGTGTGCGTGCGTGCGTGCGTGCGTGTGTGTGTGTGTGTTACCAACAGAACTGTTATCATAATCTAGTGGAAAACACAGTAAAAAAGGTATTTCAGTTTCTTGAACATTTTTACAGAAGAAACAATTTTCAATAACGCTTGAGTGTGTTATATACCTAAATTTATGGTACTTTAGGTTAAATAACACCTAGTCTGAAGCTGACAAGCCATTTTTCATATCTTTATGAATTAAATTTTGCAGATATGAGGGCTGAGAAAGATTGCTTTTAAAATAATGATAAGATAAAAGAGGTCACTACTAGTTAGCCTCTCCATTCTTGCTTATAACAATCTATCAACCTTTGTCTAAATTCTTTCAAAAGGACATACAAAGCCATCTTTGTAAAAATCCATCATAATGCTGTGAACTCAGGTGATGTAGTTGTCTACAAGATTACTATATAAAAATTGTGTAAAGCTGTGTAGGAAGCCTGCTCTCAGCTTTGTCAATTATTTTTAACCAAAACTTGTTAGATCTTATATAACAGTTAATACATAAAGAATACTTTGCACATTCTACATAAAAATATATTTGTTGTTTTTAAAGAAACATATAGAAACTATTTGAAGGAAAAGTATGAACCCTCTCGTTTATTTTTGTATCAGCACAAAGTCTCCTGATTTCAGAACCAAATAAAGGAACGGGTTAAATCTAAAAGCTTGAGGAAGAGGTAAGGAGAACGATTGTCAAGCCAATACGATTCTTTCAATATCCTTATCACAGCCTTGAGGACCTTTATTGTTAAATCCTTTAGTCTTGTGTGGGCACACATCGGTTTAATATATACCACTATTCCTAAATAAAATATTAGATTTTGATAAGTTTATAAGAAGGTCAAAGTTTTTGGCCTTTTCAGAAAGTTTATTCATCTTATTTTGTAGCCTTATTACAGTAACATCTCCAAACAGAAGGATAAAAATTCTAATGAATCTGGAGTTAGCTGGATTCTCTGTCATCCCTTATGATGAGTTTCAACAGATAGCTCATAGAAAAATAATGCGAATATTTCCCATGATCGAACTGGAATTAAGCTTCAGCTTGGTAGTATGAGTGAGGAAAAAAAAAACGCTGAATGTTTTATTATTTTTCATTTTGTGCACATGGTTTTCATAAAATATACACAAATAAGTTGCTTATAGTGTAATCAATAATTAGTAATCTTAATTCTGGTGTGTATGGTTAAATGAAGCGTACAAGGGTCGAACTTGTTTATCGAGTATGAGCTTTTAGTCGGATGATTTATATTCTTCCTCCATGTAAAATGACAGACCAGGTTGTATAGAGAAGGGGGCGTAGTTTGCCTAGTTTTACATCACAAACAGCAAAGTCGATATGCAGGTAAGTAAAATGCAAATATGTAAGATGTGTATAAATATTGATCTACTTTGCATTACTACTTCGATTTTAACAGAAGAAATTTTTAACACATGGTCTGGAAAACTTGGATGCACAACAGAGCTCTCCAAAAATATAATTTGATCAGGAGGCTGTACATCAACACCAAGTTGTAGTGTTATTCACAATCCTAACCAGTTAGAATCCTTTATGGCCTACGTAGAAGTAAGACACGGTGTTCTGTACTCACCTGTCATCATTACTATGGTAATCTATTGGATGATAGTTATGACAGTATTTACCCAATGACTTGGGACTAACAGAGGGCATAAGCCTGCTGTCCTGTTCGCATGAGCACAGAGAGAAGGGCGAGAAAAGCAGACCAAAGATACAATCTCGGTTAATAAGATGTCAGTACCTCAGACAGGTATGCTGGGTTAATGCCGTGAAGAGAAGGGTGGCACATTGTGGCCATCATTGGCATCAGTGCAGGTCGTAGGAAGAGTTGCAGCATGATCCTCTATACGCCTTCGGAAGAAAATGCGAGCAGCATTATTATGAGCACCTTAATGTTTGTCAACTGGCAGTTAAAGAAATGAACGAAAAGAAAAGATTTGCAGTAGTCAGGCCAAGAAAACATAAAAGCAGGAGTGAGCATTTTAACGACGAAAACTGACAGAAAGGGTCGCGTGAGACTGATCATGAGAATGTTAAGGAAGGCTTTGCATTTAAGACATTAGGATGCGTCGATTGTAATACCAAGATTCAGATGTCTATCAGATAGAGACCCCCAGAGAAAGTCAAGATAATAATGGGTGACACACATTTCAGTATTTGCAGCGACTATTGAAATGACTTTATCTTTGTCGGCATTTATTTTCAGTTTGATCACAGACACCCAAACTTTTATAAAGATATTCACCATCGGTGCCGTTTGGCTTTAGAATCGTGAAATGGGTTTAAGTTTATGGTGTGTGTGTGTGTGTGTGTGTGTGTGTGTGTGTGTGTGTGTGTGTGTGTGTGTGTGTGTGTGTGTGTGTGAACGAGAGACAGAGAGAGAGAGGTACAGAAGGTACACAGACAGATGTGCGGTTTCCTCTCTAGTTCTGCATGAGGTCGCAAGGGCGAACCTTTCCTTTCAAGACGTCATGATAAAATTTAGTATTAGTGCGATTAACTCGGCCACCAAACTCTGTTTAAGGTTTTGTCAGTAAAAGAGTGCCAAAGAACAAACACGACACAATAGAGGCTTTGGCGCGGTTATCGTTGCCGTGAGGTCATTAAGCAAAAAAGTAGTCCCTCGGTATCGCTCAGTTCATGGCCAGAGGAAGGATTTAAAAGCAGCGACTGAACGGACATAATTATTGAAGACATCAACGTCGTCAACAGAAAACAACTCGACAATGAAGTTCCTCTACCTCACCCTTGCTCTTCTTCTTGTCGCGTCCTTCACTTGTAAAGGTGAGATCAGTCAGATAATTTTCTATTATTAACTCTTCAATGTTTTTATAGTGATTTTAGAATATTGTTCATTATTCACTTTTTTCTTTTTTCCTTTTGTACTTCATTAAAAATAGCATGTTTCCTACACATCGTTGCTTCGTGGTGCTGGTCTCTCACTAGTTTTGTCATCACGGACTGCCAGATAAAAGACAACACATTAGACCATCACCACAAAGCAACGATATTTAGTCTCTCAAACATTCTGATCAGATTTTAAGTATTTGTGGGATTACTCTTGTTTCATAGTATACATAGGCTCTGTTTAATCCGTATGTGTGCGTATATATATATATATATATATGTGTGTGCACGTGTGGGTGTGTTTTCTGACATTTTTTTAGTTTTGTGCCCTATGCAGATGTACACGTCTCTCTTCCCTATTAACTGCATCATGCAATGACTTTTGGCGTTTAAGAGTCTGATGTTGTTGCTGATTTCAGCCGCGCATTGTCCTGACGGCTACTCGCAAACTGTCCCCGCCCACTGTCACGTGGATCAGATTGACAGACGGATGTGCGCTACCGACAACGACTGTGGCGGCCATGGTGGCAAATGTTGTTTCCCTAACGACGGCTGCGCCTCACGGTGCGTCGATAACTGACCCGCTACCGATGACCCTGCAAGAAATGGTTAGTCAGTGAAGGCTGACAACACACAGCAAACAGGTTTCTATGACAACCTCAAAAACACCACAAGGTGTATGTCAAGACAGAATTGTACACATGACTTGCAAAAGCCCATCTTTAATAAATATTTTTGAGAAAATAATTGGTGCATTTAACTCCAACAGAGTGAATGGATAGTGAGTGAAGGGATAGCCGAGTGGTTAGTGCATGGAACGACTACCTGACTCCATAGACAGTTACAGAGTGTAAGACAGCGAGCGATAGGTAATGGGTATCGGCCTTACAAAAGCTGCCCTCCCCCAAAAAAGGAAGAATCTAGCATTTCACTCCCAAACGACCCGAAAAGCTTAGAAGACGACTTTTACACATTCCTATCTATCGTTAGTTGACTGCTCAGTAATGTATAAGCATGATAGTCGACCGACCGGCATCAGTATCCAGTCAATGTTTTTGTGCACGTGCATCTGATATTACGAATAGCGCAGGAAATTAGTAGCTAGAGTTTGCACAGCGCCATTGACTCACCTTAGCCAATACCTTACACACCTACAAAAAATCAAGGCCATCCACACTGCACTCACTAATAATTGGTCTCTAACCAGATTTGGTCCATAACCAAATAGACTTTATCCTACTTCATGGACGCTTCTAACCTAGCATCAACAAGGCCAAGACAAGGACCTACCCAGGCGCTGACATAGGCAGTTACCATGAACTTATTTAACAAGACTGAAATTGAAACTGATAGTTAAGTGAATCTCAAACACCCTGTCCTGATTTTGGTTTAATATTGAGAAGCTGTACTGTTCAAACAAATAAAATATCATTATGGCCACAGTTGGCGGTAAATTCGCTTCACTTTTGACACCTGACTGTGGATACTAGGTAATTTGTGAGTGGCGAATATCTCTGTATGTTGTAGTAATCACACACACACACACACACACACAAACACACACACACACACACACAAACTAACTAATTAACTAGCTAACTAACAGTTATTTAACTAGAAAATGATTTATTACATACCCTGAGAAAACAAAACCTTCAGAGTATACTTTTTTCTCTTGAAGTTTGATGATAATTACTCGGGATGCTGCTGCGAGTATAAGAGAATTTTAATTCTCTTCCTAACACTGTTCTAACACAAGTGCAACCTGACCTTTTCAGTGGAAGGGATGTCATATGTCCGTACCTACAACATAACCTTCCCTTTTAAAACATTTGATGTTTCTTGGGGGTAAATGGAAAGTAAAAATATTAAGTAAAATAATTAAAGTAGAATAAAAATAAAATAACGTGAAATAAAATAAGTAAAATGAAAATTTTTTACCACTCGGTATACCGTCTACGAGCTACAGGTCTTACAAAATAGTTTTCTACGATTAAATTGAGTCCAAAATCTCAAACGTGGCGATGTAAAGTAAAAAATATTTTCTGTTTTACAGCAAACGAACTGAAAGTAGATTTCTCCCGACGAGATGTCAGTTCAAAAAATTAAACTCTTTCCTTTCGAAAGAAATTGTATTTAATTCGAGCTCGCTTCTTTTACGTAAAAATATTTTTCAAGCAATAAAAGAACATTTTCTAGCAAAGCAAGAAAGAAACGCGAAAATATTTTTGCTATTAATTACGGGAATATAACATTACTTCGATTGTCACCACAGCGGGATGCGTTTGTATTCCCCGTTGATTCTTTACCAACATAGAGACAGAAAACATTTAACTTGGACAATTGAAGTGAAAAAGTTGGCTCGAAGAACCTTTATAAACCGGGGTAAAGGCGCAGTACTACGCCATTGCCAGGCTCCTCCTTACTGCTTACAGCAGCGCTGTGTGAACAGTCAGGTGTGTTCAGATACATAAATCACTGCCATTCAGTTTCAAAGCCTTAAAGTCATCTGAAAATTATTATTATAAAGTAAATATAGAGTGTTCAAATCATTTGATAAATGATTGTTCCGTGGAAAAGTCTGTTGTAGCAAAGAGAGATGTGACTATATAGCGGTGTCTGTGAGAATTTATCAGTCATCGGGACTTGAGGAGATGTTAAAGAAGACTACTCCGTTGTGTAATAGGGAAAAATCATTTTAACTTCTTAGAACAACATCTAGTATACTTCGTTAATTTATAGTCCGTTGCTAGCCTTTTTGCCCACAAACTACTGCGAACCATAGGTCCTACCGCAGATTGGCAGCAGAAAAGCTAAAGTCACTAACAGTCCGAGTCACAGATTAACGTGGTTTTGTTCACAGTATGGCGGCCTAGAGGACGCGATGCAATAGAAATTTTATTTCGCATCTTTCAACTACTTAATCAATCAACAGTATTATGGAATAAGAAGGCATTCGTGTAATTATTTAATTAAATTAAATGTTACGCGTCCTAAATAATATCATTTCTTCGGAGTTCAAATCTAATCTTCGTAATTTTTCCATGAAAAAAAAATCTTCCATGAAGTCTATTGCCTAGTCATTTGACAATAATGATCCACCCTCCTGCTGTTTCTTCCCTGCCTGGCTGCTCGTTTAGCCAATACGGTGTGAGCAATAAATAATGTACCAGAGAGGACTTCAAGAGCACAACAGTCACACAGAAAGCAGACTTTCTTTCATCAACATTTACTGCTATTGTGCTTTTTTTACTTTCGATTGTTTACTTTTTTCTTCTTACTTCGCCCCTTTCCCTCTTAGCGCGAATCTTTGTACGGCTCTCATCTACTGTGACTTCTCGCCCTTGTGAACTTCGGAGCATCTTCCCGTTGCATTTACGTTTATTTCTTCAATCGTTTGTGACTTCTTGAACTTGCATCAAATAAACTAGAAGCTTTTTTGATTACAAGATCACTTGCTGTTGCTGATACTATTAGCAATATAGTAATGAAAATGATGATGACAAATGTTATTATTATTATTATTTTTATATTCACAGGTTCGTCAGCATGTGCAGAATAATTTTTCTTGCGCTGTACTGTTTACCCTTTTGCGTCTTTCCAAGTGACGTTATAAAGGGAAACTCAGTTGGTCATATCAATGAACAGAAGGAAGAAAAAATTACCAAAGGAAAGGTTCTGGGACATTCTCCCCTTTTTTCATCAGAACCTGCTATTGACTTTGATGGAGCACACACTGAAACTTACTCGTCTGTAGAAAAAATTAGCTTCGACAAGTTTTACAATATTGTCTTGCCGATGAACACTAGCTCCAGCACCGAACAACTAGCTAGTATAAACATGTACGACGACCAGGCTACAAGTGTTCCTTCAGTTTCTTTGAAGTTAAATTTTCAAGAATGCATCAAAGACATTCAAAATCACAATGTGAAGGGAAGCCATGGGAGCCTACTCATTTTTGTTACGCCCAACACCAACTTTGATTTGGCCGCCCTAACTTGCACCATAGAGCTGGAAGTTCCTCAAGGAATGTTGGCTCATATACGGATGTTTGAAAAGTTTAGCTTCAGTCGACCGATGGTCCTGCTACTCGATGTAGACGGCACGGTTTTTTATGATAATCGCTTTGAACGATTTGCTCGAGACATTATTACCATTTCTAATATAGTGAGGATTCAGGTGATAGATACCACCAAATATGATTTGGAAGTGTACATAAACTTCACAGCAATCCCAGAAGCTGGCCAGAATCACCTTACTCCTACTTTCTTCTCCTCAAATGCAGGTAATTTAACTAGATCACATTCCGCGTTCATATTTTTATTCTTTACTTGTGTATGCAAAGAGATATGGTCATTGCTTTTCAAAATTTGCTTTTTTGCACTCTCATATTTACACACGCAACTATAAAACGTGCACATCGTTAACAATGATGGCACCTTTTAATTAAAAATGATTGCTTGTCATTCATTAAAACAGGGTAACATTTCTTGCCAAGTTTTAAAAAGACTTCGGCCTTCAAGCACTGGCTACGCCATGTCCATGTTAAAAGAAGTATTTTAGAAATCAATTCAGACAATTTGCATGTAAATGTACACACAGTCACAGCCACAGATAATATGGGGGTAAAATGCGACAAGATGGAATGGAATGTGTGTATGGACAATAAATGGGGCCGTTTGTGTGATAAAACATCGAAATTTCGATCTATCTTACCAGATGTAGATAACATTCTGACGATGATTCAATCATTTTGAGTGCAAATCGGTACAAAGGGTGTTGAAGAAAAACGACATGGGAAGCAGGACACTATTATCGCTGATAATATCGCTGATGCTATTTTGGACGACAGCTTCCCTTTGTCGACAAACCAAAGACCACTCATGCAGGAAAGGAGGTTTATGTGCCACCTTAAAGAGGTGTAATATGGGGTAGAATGTTTGCGCTTCTTGCAGATTTCGGTAGATATAGGTGATTTTAAACTAACCTGTAAATTTCAGCGTCCCCCCCCCGTGGGACCCCGGGGTATGCTTGCATAGCGAGCATTGTAAGAATAGGGTCCCTGCTGTCCAGCCAGGCATGTCGTAACAGGCGACTAAGGTGGACACCTCACCTAGAGGTAAATTAGGTTGTGGTGGGGCTAACAACCCCACCATGTAAAAAAAAGCATGTTACAGAAACCAACACAAGAGCACTCGTTACGGATGGCGAAGGTAATGAAACATACCAGGGAACTGGACATGACGGACGACAGTCAAACCCGAGAGGGAGCTGGCGCCCCGATGGTGGATTTACTGAAGCCGAAGCAGAAGTTGAGGGTGCGGTGCTGGAACTTTCAGACCTTGTATCAGACTGGCAGGTTGCCCCAACTAGTCAAGGAGTTTGACAATTACAACTTGGACATCCTGGGAGTCAGCGAGGTCAGATGGACCGGCACGGGAAAGAGGAGACTAGCATCAGGACATAGTATCTTGTTCTCAGGAAGATCAGACGACCAACACTCTGAAGGAGTAGCACTACTCCTCAATAGGAAAACTGAAAAGACACTGCTGGAATGGAAGCCTTATGGATCCAGGCTTCTGAGAGCAAGATTCCATTCAAAGTACACCAAGCTGATAGTGCTAGTTTACAATCAGCTCCAGGCAGCCACGGAGAGCGTCCGAGCCCATGATTTGTTGCTCATCGCCGGCGACCTCAATGCCAAGGTGGGAAGTGACAACACCTGCAGGAAGCATATCATGGGCAAGCATGGAATTGGAACCATCAATGACAACGAAGAGAGACTGGCAGACTTTTGTGAAGAAAACAATCTACTGATTGGAGGCACACTCTTCCAACACAAAGACATCCACAAGGCAACGTGGACATCACCAGACGGGATCACAAAATACCAGATAGACCATGGAGGAGCTCACTTCAAGATGTCAGAGCCTACATAGGAGCAGACGTTGCCAGTGACCACACTCTTGTGACGGCCGCAGTTTCTCTGAAGCTACGTCGATCGCGAGGAAAACACGCAACTCAGTAGAGAGTGGACTCCGGCAAACTGAAGGACCCAGTCACCAAACGTGCCTTTGTAGTGGAAGTAAAAAACAGGTTCCAGGCACTAGGGGACCAACAGGAGATGACCTTAGAGGAATTCAATCGAGTCTTACAGGAAACAGGAGAGAAAATACTGGGCTTCCAACGAAAAAAGAAAGAACAGTGGATCAGAGAAGCGACCTGGAAAAGGATAGAAGAGAGAAAGTCAACCAAGCAGAAAATCAACAACACCAGATCTGAACGTCTGAAAGAACAACACAGACAAAGATATACAGAAAGAAACAAAGAGGTAAAAAGGATGATTAAAACCGACAAAAGGAACTACATAGAGAAACTGGCAGATGAAGCAGAAGAAGCAGCAGGAGAAAATGACCTGAAGACACTGTATAAAATCAATAAACAGCTTAATAACAGGTTCAAAAACAGTGAAGTACCAGTGAAAGACATAAAAGGAAATGTTGTTGAGGGAGAGGCAGAAAAACTACAGCGCTGGAGGGAGCATTTTGAGTCAGTTCTAAACAGACCAGACCCCCCTCAGCTCGCAGACATCCAGCCAGCAGATACAGACCTTGACATCTGCACAGACCAGCCAACCCTGGAAGAAGTGACAGCAGCAATCAAGGCAATGAAAAGCCGCAAAGCACCAGGGGCAGATGGAATAACAGCAGAGATGTTGAAAGCAGATTTTAATGTAACAGCTCCCATGTTGACAGAAATCTTCAGGCAAGTTTGGGAATCAGGACAGATCCCCGATGCGTGGAAGACAGGGCTCATCTTCAAGTTACCCAAGAAAGGAAATCTTGGAGACTGCAATAACTGGAGTGGTATAACACTTCTTTCTATCACCAGCAAGGTCTTCAGCAAGATTGTTTTGTCAAGACTGACAGCAACCGTTGAGAAAGACCTCCAGCCCCAGCAAGCAGAATTTTGCTCTGGGCGATCCTGCTCTGAACTCATTTTCACTCTGCGTCAGATTCTGGAGCAGAGCAATGAGAGGAACGCACCGCTGTACATCAACTTCATCGACCTGGAGAAGGGTTTTGACAGCATCCACCGCGAGTCCTTATGGAAGATCCTGAGGTATTATGGAGTCCCTGCGAAACTTGTCCAGGTCGTTGCAATGCTGTACAGCGATTTCAAATCTCAGGTGGTCTGTGACACGGAGCTCACAGCCCCATTCAACGTCAGCACTGGGGTGAAGCAGGGCTGCATTCTGTCGCCGTTCCTCTTCATAATGGCCATGTACTCGATTATGAAGAATTCCACCGACAGAGAGAGGAGAGGGATCAAATGGACCATGACTATGACAGCAACAACAATGCTGGAAGACTTGGACATTGCCGATGACATTGCCCTGTTGTCACACCGCCACCAAGACATGCAGGAAGAAATAAATGCCTTCTCAGAAACAGCTGGAAACGTTGGCTTGAAGGTCATCGCAAAGAAAACGAAAAGTATGAAAGTGAATACCAGAGTCCACGAAAACATCAAACTAAATGGAGAAGAGATTGAAGAAGTTGACAGTTTTACCTACCTATCTTGGGTCCAAGATTTCAACCACCGGGGATGCGGAGGTGGAGATTCGAGCCCGACTGGCGGAAGCCAGCCAGGCCTTCGCCTCACTCAGGAGCATATGGAAGGCAAAAAACATCAGCCAGAAGACCAAGCTGAGAATCTTCAAGTCGAATGTGATCAGCACCCTCCTTTATGGATCAGAATCATGGAAGATGACCAAAAACATCGGAACAGGCTTGACGTCTTCCAAAACAGATGCCTCAGGCGCATACTTAACATCTTTTGGCCAAACACCATCACCAATGAATAACTCCACCGAAGAACTGAAACCGAATCCATCGCCACGCTGGTTCAACGAAGGCGCTGGCGATGGATTGGACATGTGCTTCGCCAGCAGACAGCAGATCTCTCCAGAATCGCCTTACGATGGACTCCAAACGGCCGAAGAAAACGAGGCCGCCCAAAGGAAACCTGGCGAAGAACAGTGGAAATGGAGATGAAAGGAAAGGGCTGGACATGGGGTCGCCTGGAGCGAGTTTCAGCCGATCAACATCAGTGGCGGGCTCTGGTTGAGGCCTTATGTGCAACTAGCACGAAGAGGATTGATTGATTGATTGAAATTTCAGCTTCCTCAATCGGTTAATTAATTATTATAAAAAGTAAGCGATTCGCACCTGCGATTAACGAGCGCCACTAAGTGTACTTCGTCATGCAAGTACACCTATCACAAAACTGCCAGCAGTCAACACCAAACAGAGAGAGAGAAAGAATGAGCGACATTTCGGATTATTCGGAGGCTGTAAGACTGCAATTATCTTACTATAAAAGCAGTTTTTCAGAAACGGAGGAGTCTGCACATGTAAAACTGTACATGTTATAGCCTGAGGGTTCCCTAGTCTTAAACACATCGAAAGCACATGTGATATCAAAAGCGATGAAGAACAAATTCACATGAACACATTGTAGGTACGATAGATGTTTGTCTACGGCCGCAAGCAGACTATTGTTATCTGCCGGTAGAAATAGTCTCCGAGTGTACAAAAAAGAGTTACACCAACACTGAAAGTTCACCGTGGTTACCGACTAGTCGATGTCTAAGATTGCAGACGTATTTGTTTAAATCTCCCTGGCCGGGTGAGCATGAATTATCTTTTCTAGCTCTCTCCCTTGACTCTCACAGTGTTCACCGCATATGGCGCACATCAACAATCATACCAGTGCCAAAGAAGCCAAATTCTACAAACTTGAAGGATTTTCGACCTATGGCTCTCAGGTCTGTTGTGGCCAAGTGTTTGGAGAGGGTTGAGGGAAGGTTGTTAACCTCCACCGTGGCTGATCGCCTGGATCCTCTGCAGTTTGTCTACAAGCCACGTAGTGGTGTGTCCGATGCCACTCTCACCCTTATAGATGCTATCCTGCAACACTTGGACACCTCGGGCACCTATGTTCAGGTCCTGTTCATGGATTTTTCCAGCGCCGTCAACACGGTCCAGCCACACCTTCTTGTAAAGCGCCTACTAGACCTAGATGTAAACACCAGCCTAGTTCTGTGGATCAGATCATTCTTCAAGGACCGACCACAAAGGGTGGGTCTCAGTCCACCGACAGGTGCTGTGGGGTCTGGCTCGTCTGAAAGGGTAAATCTGTCAGTGGATGGAATGATTCTGTAAGACGAGCTGATCCTCAACACGGGTACCCCTCAGGGATGTGTGCTTTCCCCTGTCTTGTTCTCTGTTCCTCGAACAGACAATAAAGTTACTTTGATTTGATTTGATTTGAAAGTTAAAGAAAGCGATTAAGGTTAGTGGTTTTAAAGTTAGATTGCTGAATTTATAACTGCACGTAGATGCGTGCTGCCGCTTCACAAAGCTGCAACTTCAGTGAAATCTAAAAAAAATGTACACTAACGATTCGTTTGAACCAAGGAGATCGAAACTCTTTCTCCCAAATATTTTGTTTTGATTTGTTGGAGCAATGTTAAATAGTTATTTGCTTTTCATTCAGCTGTATCTCGCAACCATTTTGTAACAGACTGATCAAATTTTTGTTTATGCATCTTTTCATTTTCATTGTGATATCTTACAACAATCAATGTGAAGTCTAATCTGATCGTACGTGCACGTGCTAAGTCTCTTCGTAGAGGTTTATAAAAAGGGATTTACTACTTATTAGAATATGAGGTTGTATAAAAAAAAATTACAAAAATGATGTGCAGTGATGACAGACTCAAGTACTGAAAATATTATTATGAAGTCGTTCGTGGTGAATCTTTAACAGGTTACATAGACATATTACAGCCAAGCAAAAATGGACTATATACTCGTTTCATAAACAAGTGGACTAACCTGGTGGCACCTGAAAACCACGCAATTGTTTTAAACATTTATTCAAATAGACAAGCTGCATACTGTGCTGCGACTTCATATATTTCACGGATTTTCTTTCACACTGGATCAAACTCCACAGAATATAAACTCTGTAGTCTGTCTAAGAATACGTTCACGAATCCAGTTATTCACCACGGAGATGTACGTGTACAGTATAAGGGTCACACGCTAATTGATTCATCCCCCTGCAAAATACTGTTCTCGTTCCACCACGTGTCGGCACTACCTGTTCAGGTGTCTGAAGGCAGGTGGAACTGCTCGGGCGTGCGATGGGAGGACATGCAGCATCACTTCCCGTGTGACTTTGTCTCTAACTGCGTGGGCGGCGAAGATGAAGCTGGATGTTGGTCAGGAGACGACACGTGCAGCCCTGGAACATTCCAGGCTGACGGCCGCTGTTTCTTAGTTTCCATTTTCGAGGAGAAAGAAATGTCCTGGATGGATGCGAATGAACATTGCCAGCAGCTCGGAGGACGGTTGCCAAGTCTGAGCACAAGACATGTGTGGGAATCTATTACAGAACAGTCTATGAGGATTGGGGGATGCTTCTCTATACAAATCGGTGCCCGGTCAGCTCCTTCTACAATACCCGCGATGTAAGTATTTTATACTTGTTTTTATCTCTCACTGTTAATATTATAAAACATAATAGACACAGTAAAAACTTTATCAGTGATTTAAAGGGCTTAGGCATTCATGAGGAACGAATTGTACTAGTCCGTTATATTTTGCAGGTATAGAAACAGCTGGTTGTGGTCTGATGGAACAATTGCCCATTTTATCAAACTGTGGACAATATCGTCGATTTCTTTTAACTTTTGCACGACTTTATCAAATTTCTTCTTAAACGATGATATTGCTCCGCTTTATTTAAGTAGCTGCGAGACGAAGTTCTCTACTTCTTGTCTTTTGTGTGAGATCCCAAGCACCTCAGGACCGCATGAAGAAAGCAAACCGCCAAAGATCAGCACAATATCTACGTCCAATCTCGTCAAGGTGACGTATACTTTTATACGAGAAGGAATCACCACTAGGTGTCAAGAGTTATTTTCAAATTATCGTCGATAAAACAAAGCCTATTCCTATCGTCAACAGCAATAGGAATATTTCATATTCATTCCATCTATTTGCAATATAAAAATAATGTTATATATATATACATATATTTTATTTTGATGTGTTTGTCTCTATGTGTGTGAGAGAAAGTGTGGTGTGCGTGCGTGCGTGCGTGTTTGCGTGCGTGTGTGTGTTTGTGTGTGTGTGTGTGTGTGTGTGTGTGTGTGTGTGTAAACTAGTCAAACGTTTGTTGTAAACAGTAAAAATCTCGATGCTATAAGCTACTGATGAATCACCCATGAATTTCCCCCTAGGTACACTCTTTACTGGGGCCTAAAAAAGCTGTCGACCTAGTATTTGGTAGGTTTAAGTAGTGCGGTGGCAACAGTTGTAGTATTCGAGGGATTTCTGATTTTTGTGGCTGCAAAGATGTTTTTATTTATCTACCTAGTGGTTGACTAAGTGACACAAGGGTTCCCCCTCTCCATGCAGGAGATTGCTACATTCTTCTTGATTCCACATATGAGAGCTTGGCTCCACACCTTGGCTTCCAGTATACCTGCATCATTTTTGCCTATTTAATAATAATAATAATAGTGAAGATTTTTATAGCGCATATTCACACTCATAGAGAGCATGCTCTTAGCGCTTAAAACGAGGAAGAGACGTGGACTAAGTAGATACAAAACACAGGGGACGAAAGAAAACGACAGTACTGACGACGAAACAGAAAACAAAAGGCATCAAGTAACAGGAACAGAGAAATATAGTGATGGGTAAAGGAGCAAGAGGGAAGGGAGGGTTAAGAAGGACGAGCATTGTGTGGACTGTGTTAGGAGAAATGCTCAAGGAAGAGGTGCGTTTTCAGTGCAGATTTGAAAGATTCAGTTGTAGGAAGGTGGCGGATATGGAAAGGAAGAGAGTTCCATTGTTTTGCAGCACAGTAGTTAAAACCTGCAGACTGGGCAGTCTATTGCCACTCAGCGCTTCTTTCTCCACCCTTGATGCATGGTGACTCCACAAACGACAACCAGATTTTCAGTCCTCGTTTCTCTCCTACTGACGAGAATTTTTTTGAGGAGACTGCAACATCCTTTTTGATTCGACATACGAGAGCTATGTACCTTGTCTTCCAGTATACCTGTTGCCTATTTCTTTGTGGCAGTGCGCCAAAGCCTGCAGACTGGACAGTCTGTTGTCCCTCAACGCCTATTATTGTCGTTTGTCTTTCCCCACCCATGATGCATGGTGACTCCACAAGCCACAGCCAGATACTCAGTCCTCGTTTCTCTCTTACTAAGGTGAATTTCCTCTGACATTGTGCCACAGGCTGCAGCCTGGCGTCAGTCGTCTTCTTCGGTCCTGGCTTCTTTCTTGGATTAAAAATATTGCCTTTATTGCACCGGCAGTTTTATGAGCTGGTCTGTTTTCTGTCAAATCTCTTCACATACGTTGTCGATAGCCTGCCTCCACTTTACATCTTATAAGCACCACTTCTCTCCTAGAAAAGTACTCCCACACATAACAAGTCTGCAAAACTCTCTTTTTTTCTAAATAGTTATTGGCTTGTGAATGTGTCGAGAATTCTAGACTGGACCTTAATTGCGGGGGATTTTATATCCCACTTAACCATGTTTATGTTACTACAAGACAGAACAAATATTTGATATTTAAATCGTTTCAGTTACACTGAATATTCTATTCTATGCAATGTGTTTAACAGTCAGCGTTCGTACGTTGTCTCGATCATCACTTCACACACGTGTTTCTGGCGTGCGATGCGGTTTCTAACTGCTGGGGCGGTACAGATGGCGCTATAAACTCCTGTTCAGCACCATTCATGACACTTTCTCCTCCATTTCAATGTGTCGGCGTGCATCAGAGTGTCCCGTACACACTAGTCTGTGATCATCGTGCTGACTGCAAAGACGGGAGTGACGAGGACTTCTGCTACTTTCCACCCTGTGACTCTTCGTATCCTGTTCAATGTGCAGGCAGGAGGGTGCGTCTCTTCTTATATAACCTGCTAAACACATTACACTCTTAAAGACTGTTTTGACGGCACTATACACGGACGACAAATGACAGTTTTGCTACTCTATAACACATACATCTCGACATGTCTTTTTGTATGAAATAAATAAAGGTAACGTAAGTAGATGGAAAAAACAGATTCAAAATGGTATTCATTTCTGTTGCTCTCATTTAATTGTAAAAAAACAATAAAAATACTTCGACTAATGTGCAGTGTGTTCAAAGGTGGGAGATCTGTAATGGACAAGTGGACTGCGATGATGGTGCCGACGAAAACCGATGCTCATTACAGGACAGAAATCAATACAACACCCTAAACCTTGACTTTCCCCTAAAAATCGATCTGGATTCTAAAGGAAAGTTGACTTTCTTACCATTCAAAGAATTTGAAAATAACTCATCAAAACTGTTTGTGTGTCCTGATTCCCACTTTACGTGTTTCAGCCTTGAGCAGGTTTGTCTTCCTGTCTACTTCCGATGTAACGGAGTCAACGACTGTCCTGGTCACGAAGACGAGGCGGCATGTGACAGGTACACGTGTCCAGACTTTTTTCGCTGTCGCGGCTCTCAGGTGTGTGTTCACGAGAGTCACGTGTGTGACGGCATCTACCAGTGTCCCAAACATGATGATGAAATATTGTGCAATGAAACATGTCCAAACAACTGTGTCTGTCACGGCTGGGCTTTTATTTGCTCTGGTATTTTCCATGCTGCTAGCCATCCTAACCTTCGGTACGTTGATGCCAGTGGGACAACAATGAACTTGATTGACTTTAAACAGAATATTTACCTTGTTCATCTAAATCTGGTTCAGTGTAATATAACCAGGCTACAAGAACTCACATTTCGAAATCTTAGAATTCTAGACCTCAGCAGAAATAACTTAACTCACATTAGCAGCAGTTTTTTCATTGGTCTTGAGCGTCTAGAGTTTTTCAATTTAAGTTGTAATCCATTATATGATTTCTCTTTCGTGGACGTCAGACAAAGGTCGTCTCTAAAAATTCTTGTTTTGTCTGACATCTTTCTTTCAAAAGTGGATTTTAGTAACTTTTCCTTCTTCTCAGCCCTAACAACATTAAATCTTTCCGGCAGCCACTTAGATCACGTGACAGGACTTGGTTTTAATACTATAACAAATTTAAGAGTATTAGACCTGAGACTTTGTCCTATGACCATCTTCTCTCGAGATATTTTAAAGAATCTAACCAACTTGCAAAACATTATTGCTGACAACTACAAACTGTGTTGTCCGGCGATACTGCCCCCTGGGTTCAACGTGCTCAACTGTCGCGCTCCTTACGATGAAGTTTCTTCCTGTGACGATCTGCTGCGATCCGGAGTCTACCGAGCAGGAGTCGCCATCTTTGCCTCACTGGCGCTACTGGGAAACCTCAGCTCCTTGGTTTACCGTTTGATTTTCCACAAAACGTCAGGTAACGTCGGGTATGACGTCTTCGTCACCAACCTGTGTGTGGCGGACTTGCTGATGGGTTTGTACCTTTCAATCATCGGTATTTCCGACTTCAGGTACAGAGGATCATATGTATGGGAGGATGTCGGCTGGAGAAACAGCAGTTTGTGTAAACTGGCAGGTTTTATGTCTTTACTGTCATGTGAAGTTTCTGTTTTCATCATCTTTCTCATCACATGTGACCGCTTCCTTGTTCTCCGTTTTCCTTTCAGCCAGGTGCACTTTGGGAAACGCTCAGCGCAGTGCGCATGTGCAGGGTCGTGGCTCACAGGTGTGGCCTTGGCGGTTGTGCCTCTACTGCCGATGACATCACACTGGGAGTTTTACAGTCAGACAAGCATCTGTATTCCACTTCCTACCTCAAGGATACAATTTCCAGGTCGCTCATACGCGTTTGGAATTATTATTATTTTAAATTTGAACTTTTTTATTCTTATTCTTATTGGACAGGCTTTGATTTATTGGTCTGTTCACACCAATTCTTTGTCTGAACAAAACACATCGAAGTCAAGAAAAGAGGTTACTATTGCCAGACGGTTACTTACAGTAGTGATGTCAGATTTCTTGTGCTGGTTTCCTGTCGGCTTGACAGGATTCCTTGCTTCCAACGGTTTTCCTATTTCCAGTGATGTCAATGTGGGGATCGCCATTTTTGTTCTTCCAATTAATGCTTCGGTCAACCCCTTCCTGTACACCATTAACATCTACCTGGAACGCAAACGCCGAAGAAGGGAGGAAGAACAACGGAAGCGTATCATTGACCAACTAAAAAGTTTTAATGGGTTAGCTTGTAATGCAAAGGTTACGTTGACAAATAATGACACTCTTGATCTTATTAAAGTATTGCATTCGGTAAAAGAAAGGATGTCATAGAAAGAGCTGCGGAAAAGTTTTCGGGACACTTATTAGAGAAGGATAAGAAAATACGTTAATACTTTTTTCACAACATGCTCACGAAAATCAACTGAAAAATACCTACAACTCCACAGCAACTCACCCATCCATTCCTGCCCCTTGAATTACGCATTCGCTACACTGGATTCAAACTGAATTTTTTGTGTACTGACAAATGATAGTAACTCGATGAAACGGGCAGGCCATGTCTGGGAAGTAAGTCAAGAGAGAACAAATTTTTTACACTATATATATATAGATATGTACATAAATATTATATTTGATTGCATGCAGTTAGTATCACATGCGTAAAGAAGAAAGTTGTTCATGAAAAGTACAATTTGTACGTAAACCAGATTCACGGGAATCACACACGTGAACAATAATTATGGACTCTATACACTACACTCTACAGATTCCATTTGATTTATATGGCATTTTAGGCAGCACTATCTTTCTCTCTTTCTAGCGCGCGCACACACATGCACACACCCGCACACCCACCCACCCGCCGAAACACACACACACACACACACACACACACACACGCACGCCCTCATATACACGTGGTTAACTTTAGATGCAATTCGCGTATCTAATTACTACCTCATGAAAAACTACCTAAAAGGGTACCGATGTTTAGGATGTACAGTAGTTTTATTGTTTAACGAGGAATATCGACTACGACGAAGAAAACATGTACACGTGTACACCATAAATAATAATCGAGAAAAACATGTAGTGTTACTCTCCTTGTTGTCTTATAAAGTGATTTCATTTGTGGGTCTACAACAGAAGTTACAGAATGTGTAATGTTCGACCTTTGGCATGTGCACGTAACAAAAAGAATGACTGGTCTCAGACATTGGCAGTCTGTTGTGTTCTCATGTGCTGTCTATCGTTCATTTCCTGACGTATTAGCTATTTATTCATCATGTGTCCGACCAGCAAATAATCCCTGGGTTGCGAGATTCCTGAATCTATAAACTTCTGACCATGTGTCCTTTCTAAACACATATCTGGCATATTAAAGTGTCTTTTTCGTCTCTCACATAAACATATAGAGAGCTGTTTTCAAACTAGCAAGATTTTGATTCCTTTTTAAATAGCTATGCTTTCAAAGATAAAATAAATTTATTACAAACATTGGATAATGTCAGACAAGATATTTGGATTTTGCAGTGTATCTTTAAATGTTTTTCTTTAGTAAGTAAATACACTCCTGAAAAAAACGCGGAAAAATAAGAAGCTGAAACAGTGTGTGTGGTGTCAGACTTCTTCAGCCCTCACAAGAAAATAGTTGAGGAAAATGCAACCCAGGCTATTTCTTCCTTACTTAATGTATTGCTCTGTAACTAATGAAGTGACGGTTTGTTTTGTACAATAGTTAGTTTTGTATGCTATGAATGCTTCTGAAAACGATTTCCACAGTCTTTGTTGTGGACAAGCCAGTGTAAGCCCTCGTTGTTTACCAATTTGTTATCCCTAAAGTAGAGCAAGAGAAAAAAGTAAAATAACATCAAATGAATGCAAATATAAAGCTGACAGAAGGGTTATCTATTGGTACGTGGAACGCTGGCAGATTAAACTAGTGCAGACATGCAAAACAGCTCATTGTCACATACGCGCCCAAGACTCTTTGACCAAAGATAGCTATATCTCCCTCTTGCAAGCCATGTATAAGTTTCAATTATAAAAAAACATATAAAGCTGTATAAAAATATAAAATAAAAGTGTATGAACCAATACCTCAATCAGTTACCCCCAAAGGCTAATTCTTATAATTACATAACACTTCTGACAATGACTTTTCTCCAGTCAGTACTGAGTCGGACCTAACGAATTCTAGTTCAGCGGGTATTCACAATGTCATTGTCCAACATCTCACACTTGAGGTTATACTCACGACACAGTTACAGTCACTGGGGGCTGATGTTACCAGTAAAAACATTTGTATATTTTACACGAATATCAAATCAGACAGGGGGACAAACGTTATGAACACTGGCAACGTCTGTAAGAGACGAGCATCTACACTTCTCATTTCTCTGTGTTGCCGACTCTTGACCCAGCATTATCAAAGCCGTTGAAGCTTGCTCGTTTGGCGACACTTTCACAGTTCCCATATCCTCCTATCATCACTCATAAGGTCACTCCTAGGGCCATTCCTAGGACAAGTTGCTGCACATTTTGAAAAGTTTTGCATGAATTAATAGCGGATTCTACATAAAAAGGCACAAATTCAAATAAACTGTACAAATTCGAGATACAAAATCGTGGTCTCCGCCCCTTGCTTAGAAGATGCAGCCTCCAACGTCTTCACGTAGTCTCGGATCTCGCTGTGTCTCCCTGATAAGTGAAGCACTTTGCCGCTTATAATAACTATATTATCTTCTTACCTCATTCTAAAGTCGTCTTACTTACTTAATTTATAAAATGTATAAAACGAGGTATTGCCACAGCATTGCGTCGCTTCCATGTTCTTCACTCGCTTTTTACAGCAGCACTGTGTGTAGTCAAGTATGTTCAGAGGGATGACTAACAGTTTTTTGAAGTTGCTAGGAACGGACTGTTATCTCCCTTGTATGTTTTAAGCCGCAGGGATAGTCGCCCTTTAATGTACGCTTGTGAGTATGGTCTATAATGTCGAACGCGTGACGAAAAACGCAGAATGACGTCAAGTGTCGTCTGCTGGAGTGAGAAGAGAGCGGGCGGTTGGGGAGAAGGGAAAAAACGTCGTCTGCGTCCGCTGTACTGGTGTGTGTTTGTGAGCGTTCGTGGAAAATACATCTTTTGTTAAAGAACAGTTACTTGCATACGTGCTAGTGCACTTTATTTAAGAAGCGATCTTGTATCACTGAAGGAGTCAGCTTCTTTTTCTAAAGGAATTCGACGTTTACTGTTTTGATGCTGCTGAGAAGAGGAGTTTAAATTTACACGGGTACTGTGTGTGTACCTCGTCAATTACAGTATTGTGTCTTCAGGGTGCTGTCTGCACCTCGTCGACCTGGAGTTTTATTATCATTCGAATACTGCGTGCACCTCGTGCACTGTCGCTATACTGGAGAATTGGAGCTAGTCCGTCGGTCGTCTAGGAGTTGGACTAATAGAACAGTATCAAGGGAGATTATTCTTGGAAAGGATACTTATATGAACTTGTATGAATTTATTTATTTATTTAATTATATTTTTGAAATCAGAATATCGTTTTGGGACATTCGTACTTCCCGTTCTGTTTGCCTCTTGCGAAACTGTTTGGTTTGCACATTTGAAGAGGATTGGATTTATGGAAGGGACTGTAGTTTTTTGAAGACGGATGAGTAGAGAATGAAGAGATATATATGCCATTGATGTGATATTCGTGCTTGATTGCTGAAATTCTTTTTGATTTGTAAAAGTATTTCGAATTTGTGAATTTCGATGCCATCTTAATAGACAAATACGAACCCCCGAAATGATAGAAAGTTATGAACCCATGCACAGGTCTTAGTACTTTGTTACGTGAAAGAGCACGCGAGGGACGCAGTATTGGTCGGTGTGTTGTTTGTGACCTTTCTGTGTGTTGCGTTTCCCTAACAACTGGTGACCCCGACGTGATCTGTCGTGGGTTTGTCTCGTGTTGTGCTAAATCGGGTGAAAGCTTGTCTTTGATCCCGTGTTTGTGATTCCAGCCAACCCCCCCCCACACACACACACTGGGCTTAGGCGTAGTTGATAATTGAGAATACTTGAAGGTGGTTTTGCAATATTAATATTTGTTCATTGCTGTAAGTGTTTTAGGTTAGTTAAAAATGTTTATTAGTTGTTATGCGTGTTTATGTTTACACGTAGGACTTAGTGCATTAATACCCCGTCCCTAGCTTTACGGGTCTGTGGAGGTTTGTAAAGTTCTCTCCACAGTAAGGGCCTAGCCTCTTTGTCTACTGTCGAGTCTTGTCTTTCTTTCTCAGCTCTCTCCTGTGTGTATGAAAATGTGCGTAGAAACCGAAAGTAAGAGTGAATGTCACCTATCCTATAGTCAACTGTCTTATTAATTAACTTTTATGAAAATTTTTTGAGTTTCCTTACTTCAAATAATCTTTATCTATGGGACTGTATGTAAACTGGATTTAACAGATGAGACTTTAGTTATTTCTGCAATGACATGCTAGGTGTTATGCCATATGCTTTAAGTGAAGCTGACTTAGTTGTATTTTGGGGATTGTTTCCCCAATTTTTACTCTATCTCTAAGGATTTACATTTGATATTGAGATAAAATAGATTATTACATTGTGGAGTTATCTCACTTTGCTTACTTGATAACTACTTGCTGTATAATTAGAGGATCGCACACCCTTGTCTTCTGCTATTGTGGATAAAAAAAGTCAGCAAATTGTAATCAGTTTAGTTAATGATAGTTTAATATGATATTGATACCATTGTTGTAACCTGCCTTGATTGGGCATGGGATTAGTTTTTCGGAAAGTTTGTACTTTAGGGATCTTACTCACAATAATTGAAAATGGAAACTCTACAGAAACGTAATAAGGAGTACAAGATAGCAAGAGAGATGATGGGGTTAAAAGAAGGAGAGTTTAGCAAATACATTCCACAGTGTATAGAGAGACAAGATAGGGTGACAGAAAGATTAGAAAGAGAGGAGGCTGACAAATTAGCAAGAGAGAAGGAAGCTCAAAGACTAGACCGTAAATAAGAAGCAGAGAGAACAGAAAGAGAAGCTGAGAGATCAGCCAGAGAAAGAACCAGAGAGACAATTCGAGCTGGAGAAAGGAGAAGTTCCGAATCGAGACGTGACTATTCTAGCCACTACCCACCAGTTAGGATTGGAAAACGATTTATTCCCTAACTCCCCACGTTTCAAGAGGATAAGGACCGAATTGATGCTTTTTTGAGCAGGTTTGAGACTCAAGCTCAATCTCTGAGCTGGCCTCCCGAGATGTGGCCTCTGCTTTTGGCCACTTATTTGCAAGGCAAACCCTTGGATGTATATCGTAATCTGAGGAACAAGGCAAAGGTAGAATACGAACCATTGAAGAAAGTTTCAACAAACAGACGAAGGGTATCGAGAAAAATTTAAATCTCTACGGCCACAAACCGATGAAGACATGAACTTGTTCCTGACGAGATTAACCAGATTCGCTGAGCATTCGATTTCCATGGCAAACATTCAACAAGATTATAAACATCTGAAGGACTTAATAATCCGTGAACAATTCCATCAGAGCGTCTAAAAAGATCTGGCTGCATTTATGCGAGAGAGGGACTTACCCACAGCTGCAGCTATGGCTAAATGTGCAGAATGCTATCCCAAGGCACATCCCAACAGGTCAATGGCCAGAAGAACACGTACGTTAATGTGGGACATGCCTCACCTTCCTCATCACCACCGTTTCCCAAGAGGACGGACCGAGCTCAAACTACTCATTCTCGTTCTCCAAAACATCAGAGTCCTTTTTCCGACCCACTGATCCCCACCACCTAAGACCGCTGAAGATGAAGATAATGTCGTACCCCGTCATCAAGGCGAGCTAAAAGCGCTGTGTAAAAAGAACAAATAATAATAAATGTTTTAATAAATGTTAGAAATAACAATGATTTGGAATAGCCCGTGTAAGAACAAAGCATAATATGCTTTATTTTGTCTTAAATTAGAAGTGAAAGTCTACATTATACGGGTATAAAGGAACATTCTCAAGTTCTGAGTAACCTGTGTCTTCACCAAGCTCAGAAATGAGTAAATCTCTGAAATGGCGCGTATTTTATCAGGTCGTCGTATCTGAAGGACTTCGTTCACTGTTTTTTTTAAATAAATGCAGCTGTAATCTCTTTTAATATAAGGAAATCTTCTTAGAAGATCAAAGACGACATAATTTGCCTCAGAAGACAATTGTTAGTAGCTCTATAAGGAAGCATGGGTTACTTGGTCCGGCATGCCATACACAAAATCGACGGTCCTGGATAAAACATTACGACCTGAAATTTCCCAAAGGCCGCTGTCTGGCGGGTCTGTCTGGAATAGGTAGATAACAGTTACTATTGTCAGTGACAGACACTAATGGGCAAATTTTGAAACTGATCGAAAAATAATGTTGATGAAGCATTCGAGGAAATGTGTTAATACATGCTTTAAAGGCAGCGGACAGAAAGCTGACAAAGATATACAAAGCTGTCTAATTCTCGATGCATTCATCGAAGAGTGGTACCAAGGTTGCATTAACTCACTGACAGTTTACAAATCGAATAAACCAAAAAGTAGGTTTGTAGATAAGATATTGGAGGGTCAGTCTATCAGTATGTATTAAATAAATAAGACATTAGAAAAACGATTCTAGGTGTCAACGCTACGCTATTAACTTTGTTCATGAAAGTTTGGTGGATTATTGATAATTGATTGTTTTATCTCTTCTGCTCCCTGCATTGTTTTATTAAGATTGTCACATTTAAAACATTATCAAGCTTCCATAAGATAAGCAATTATTGTTTGTTTAACTTGGTCTTGAGCTGTGTTTTGTGGAACCAGAGGAAGGTTTATCTGGTTATTTAACTAATGATTATTAACTACAAGGAATGAAAACTTTACGTGTATATATATACCACAGAAAGTGAAGACCATTGAATGTCCAGTGTTCTACTTGGCGTCATATAAGGTGATTATATAGAGAGTGGGGACTCGCGTGTTGTGTATTGCTTGACATGACGAATAAACATTTTTCAACAGGCTGTCCTTTTTCAGGGAAGGTCTGCTTCTGATATCGGCAGTCTGTACGGCTGTCATGTGTTATCCATCATTCATTTACTGAGGTATTTGCTATCCATTCTTACGTCCGATCAACCAACTGTCAATAAAATCATTTTTGGTACCCATGTTTTATACATCAGAAAAAAAGAGGTAACAAAGAAGTGTATACAATAGCCAAGAGACGCTGAGAGTTCAGGAAATAGAGGAATCGTGAGTGAGTGAGTGAGTGAGTGAGTGAGTGAGTGAGTGAGTGAGTGAGTGAGTGAGTGAGTGAGTGAGTGAGTGAGTGAGTGAGTGAGTGAGTGAGTGACAATATCTACCTGTCTCTAGTATAAACACAGTCTGTATGAGACATGACAATATATACCTGTCTGTAGTATAAACACAGACTGTATGAGACATGGCAATATCTACCTGTCTCTATCATAAACATAGTCTGTATGAGACATGACAATAACTACCTGTCTCTATTGTATACACAGTTTGTATGAGACATGACAATATCTACCTGTCTCTAGCACGCACACGGTCTGTATGAGATATGATGATGATGATGATGATAATAATAATAATGAAGTTAATTTGTATAGCGCCTTTTCTCACCATTAAAGGGAGGCTCAAAGCGCTTTACTAAAAAGAAAAACATACAAACAAAAAAAGAATGGATGCTGATCTCAAAACCGTAATTTTCAGTGTTCTTATTATTATTTACACTCACTTCCCGCCAGCACCGGGCTTTCCTTTGAAGTTGATCTACGCAGAAGCAAGTATCAGTATAAGCAATGTCTTGAATGTCATGTGTAGGCCAGTAAAAAGAAAGGTTCATCGGATTATTAAAGTTTTAGAGCAACACAGTTGAAAACAAAGCACAGTCCTGGCACTGAAGAAGCAAAGGCGGCAGCAGTCCAGTTACAAACACGGATGCAGAATGAGACGAAAACATTTCTCACCAGACGACAGAATCCAGAATCTCACCCACATAACATGTAGCAACATATGCGGTTCATAAATTAAAAATGGAAAACGCTATGGTCCACAATGCCAGAAACAATTAAAAGTGTCGGTGAGGGAGGCGCAGAATCCTGTACAGTCAAAAATCAAAGCAAGATGGCAGAACGCAGAACAGGAGACAGAAGCCGTTAGTGGAAGAAAATGTCTGCTACAAAGAAATGATGGAGCACAAGAACTGTAGAACATTCCATAACGAAGGTAAACGACACAGGAAACATCACAGATGAGAAGAAGAAACCAAAGCTCGACGTACATCCAAGGACGAGACAAAACGACAGAGAGCTCATCCCCTGCAGCCAATTAAGCGAAGGGACATCACTCTATCATATCTAGCTGTCTCTAGCTGACTTCCTTGTTTTTTCAATAGTTATTTGCGTAGAAGTGAATTCAGCCGTATGTCAATGATTCAGAGATGAATGCAGTGTTTCCTTGGTCCACCGCCTTCCAATGGGTCAGACTGGTAATGAAAAAGGCAGAACGGTCATAACTCACCTTGAAATTTTAGTGAGCTAATCTTTAGCATTTCCTATAACAACACTAAAGTAAGTCATAAGGGACACTGACACTGATGTTATACGTGGAAGTATTGGGTAGTCTAAGCAAAAGGGTGTACTCCATTCTTAGTCGTACCTGCTTACCGCGGTTCACTTAAATCCAGAGAATCAACCCTTGCTAGTGGCTACATCTTCTCTTTCTTCCTTCACATCCAATCAAGGTAGTGGGGTAAATTGAACTTTAAAGACCAACCTGAATAGTTTGGGTTTTTTGCAGATATCAGTAGATATAGGCGATATAAAAGTAACCTGTAAATTTTAACCTCTCAAACCCATCCGCTAATTAGTTATCCGTCACGATTCACACCTGCGATCAACTAACTCAGCTAACAGTGTACTACGTCATGCTAGTGCATCATTCACAACATTGCCAGCCGTCAACACGAAACAGAGAGAGAGAGAATGAGAATGAGCGAGATTTCGGTTTAATCAGATGCGAAAGTCTGCATTTCTCGAGTTTCTCAAAAACTGCTACTTTAGCGCGAGAAATGCAGACTTTCAACGTCCGAATAATCCCAACTGTCGCTCATTCTCTCTCTCTTTAATTGGTGCTGACGGCTGGCAGTTTTGTAAATGGTGTACTGGTGTGACGTAGTACACTGTTAGGGGCGAACGTTGTTCGCAAATGTTAATCATGTACTTTGCTAGCGAATAATTATTTAAAGGATGGGTTTTTTTAGGCTTAATTTTACAGGTTATGTTTATATCGCCTACATCTATCGATAGGTGCCCAAAACGCAAACCATTCAGGTTGATCATTAAGACGGGAGCTTAGATAAGGCATCCACTTATAGTATAGCAACAATTTTACGGGTAGTAGCCCATATAGCACTTAATGTTTTCCGTTTTCAAGTACAACTCTGTTATTTGGTGCTTGCCGCAATATGGTAAAACTGGAAACAGTTTAGTTAACAAATTAACATTGTTTACTGATTTATCTTTACTTGTAGGCTTTCGGATTACTCAAGGATTCTGCTATTTCTTGTTGGTATCCCAAGAAAATAGATTTCGTCGCCTATTCAGAGATGTCTTTGATTGAGCGTCAGTACTGTCGGTGAACAACATGAGCAAACTGTTCTCTATTCATGCATTTTACCTTCAAACGGTTGTCTCGTGGACCTGAGCGATTAGAAATCGAATACATGCGTGTCAAAATAAATCAACGCGTCTGGCAGTGGCTATCAAGAAAGGCCCGCAGCATCACTTTGTACATGGAGCTGCTGCCTCTAATGTCCTCTGGAATAAATAGTCTTATTTTATCAAACTTCTGTAAGAGGTAATGTTCATCAACGTCGAGATAGATTGTGTGCACTTTTATCTACATCTACGCATTGCTGAGAGTTGACTATATACCAGTAAAGGGAACTACTATTTGGTCTTTCTTGGATTTCAAACATTTATACAATATTATACTCACTCACTCACTCACTCACTCACTCACTCACTCACTCACTCACTCACACACACACACACACACATAAACAGAAAGATTTTCCTTTTATTGTGAAAAAAGATTTGTTTTCTTTGTGCAGACCAGTCCCAAGATTTCTGATTCATATTGTACAATGTTCTGCGTCTAACAGTCGGACAATTTAAAAAGCATGTCGTTACAAAACTAAGTGTAGTTGTTTAGTAGAAAACGAAGTAAATATAAACATTCACAAAAAATTACTCAATTAACCAGTCGTCGATGTGTGTGTGCGTGATTGTGTATGTGGCAAAATTTCTCAATTAAAAAATTCAAATTAAAAATTGTTTAAACCCTTTGGTATATTAGAAATATTGTATACAGGAAGTAACAAGGAGTTTTGCTCATAAGCGCCATCGCCAAAATTTCATGAAAAAAATAAACTCTAAATTGTTATTTAATGATCTGCTTTTGTTGCAGATATAGTCCTTTGTTGTCATTTGTGCATTTTGACGACTTTTGACTGCTTTAGCGCAGAATGCGTCCCTCTCACAGGTAGTGCAAGTCCTGGTCACGTAGCCCTTTGATTTCCAAAGCGACAGCAGGTAGTCCTGACAGTTCTTCGTCACTGATCCCCCCCCCTCACCGCGTCAAGGTTCTCTAACCCAACGTCTTTCCTCCCGAGTCTTGCCCTCTTGGCTTAAGACTTGGTCTCGAAGTAGAAGTGAAGCTTGCGCTAGGAAGCTGAAGTCTCTACGGCTGCTAACTGGTTGCTCCGTCCGCTCTGGCGTCTTGCCGAGAAGAGTTTTCAATGTTCTCCGTTCCCTACTTTACTCTCCACATTCGTACAAACACACACAACGAAGGATGCCATTGGTCACTCACTCGTCATCCAATCAACAATACCGACAAGAAGAAATCCGCTCCTATTGACCCTTGGTCCTGCCTACAGGTGACGCGATGGACAGGTGCCTAATTCTCCCTCGCCGTTTCCTACTAACTTGTTCCTTGCCACAGGTGTGCGAAACCCTGAGGGGTCACTCTCCCCAGACGTCATTGGCGCCTCTGCCAGCCGGCTAGTCGCACTTGGCTTGCTTAAACCACATAGGACTGTCTGACCCATGCAACACCTCCGCGCTTCTACCCTAAGCAACACTTCTATGCTAGACATACGCCTCCCTTACTTACTTAAGGGGCCTCAGGCTTGTCAGCAAGCCACCTTCGACACTAATTTGGCGATTGTTACCTCCCCATTAGATTTACCACGTAACAATCGCATCAGAAAATAATGCAATAAACTGAATGATGTGTGCATGATGATAGAATATAATGTGATGCAATATTACATCATTCTACGCTTATTCAGGATGTTGTTACTGTCTTACTGGATAAATTTACAGGGTGAAACATAGAAAATGAGCTAGATTAAAAATCTTAAAAATGAAAGCCAATAAAAACTTTTCATCGTCATATTTCGTGTTTAACACACAAGGATACTACACATTAGCACCTTTTTAAGTAATAATTTGAGTGCTTACCAGTGTTAGTAGAGATTTTTTAATGGGGACATTTGCGTACAACATTGAAAGCTCTCATTCTTTTTAAGATGACCCCAATCGTTACTGCGCATGTTAACATTTTATTTTCAAGTTGTGTGTATGCGCGCGCGCGTGCGTGCATGCAAGCTTTTTTTTTTTAAATGAAACCAATCGGTAGATGATTAAATTGTTTAGTAATTTCTGTCATACATGTTTTCGTTGCGCATGAATGGACCTGTGGCTATGCCTTTGGGTATACTCAAGTAGCCTCAATTGTTTCTGGTCAAATCTACCTACTCCCAGCGAAAACCGGGTCTACGGGTGACATTTTCAACAAAATAAATTTTGGGGAATTTTTGAAGGAATAAACAATAATAACAAAAGCAATGAAAGTCAAAATGAAAATTGTAACATTTATTCGTGTTTAGTTTTCCGCTTTCAATTATGTGGTAAATATATTTACTTATTATATTAAATGTAAATTAAAACTTTATTTTATATTTATAATTCTAATTATTTTTGTTTACATAAGAATTTCCTAAAACAAAATAAACAAATTGTTAGCAATACGTTTAAACTCATAGGAGTCGCTCCGTAGAGCATTTTACGGAGGCCCGCGTGTGTCGCTGAAGTCGCTCTGTAAGAGGTATTGCGGAGGGTGTTAAATATTTTTTCTTCGACTTCTATAGGTAAAAACGGGAGCTAACTGCGGAAATCGCTTAAGGAATCATTTATCTAGAGTTACCTTCCTTGGCATTATTTACTCGATTGTTTCTTCGACGAAATTTAGAATTTTCTAGACCTAGTCACTGCCTTTCGAAAATGGCGATTCAAAGAACGCTTTTCAGTGCAAAAGGCACTTGAACTTTATTTCAATATGCTGTATGACGACTGAACCGACGTGCTTGTTGCACAGGATCATTCCACGTGTGTTTCTGACATATAAATTCGGTTGGGGGCCATATTTGTGGTCATAGGACCTATAGTTTCTTGTGGTAGTCTACTCCAAAACAACTTTTTATGGGATACCGTTTACTTACCCTCCCGGATATCTAACTGTAAAAATAGTCGAGCTTCATGCGAATTCAGGTAAAAACATGTGATCCTACATGGTTATATTTTTACAATTTTTTGAAAATGACAAAAATTCATGCGTCCAGAGAGAACGGCTTGTGCCGAAGGGGAACGACTCCAGTGAGTTAAAACATCTGACTCCTAGGATTCTCGATTTTGCGTATAGTGTTAATTGGGGGGGCTGTTTATTTATGAAATGATTTCTACACAGCTTATTCACGTCCTCGATGTGTACGTAGTTATAATTATTATTATGTTTACAGCATTTTAATGCACGGTTTTAATCTTTAATCCTACAAAACAATCCTTAAAACACCCTGCAGTTAAATGTATGCAGCACTATATTTTTCTGTTCCTGTTACTTGATGCCTTTCGTTTTCTGTTTTGTCAGTACTGTCGTTTTCTTTCGTCCCCTTTGTTCTGTATCTACTTAGTCCACGCTTCTTCCTCGTTTTAAGCGCTAAGAGCATGCTCTCTATGAGTGTGAATATGCGCTATAAAAAATCTTCACTATTACTATTACTATTACATGTAGTTCTTTCCGGTACCTGGTGCTACCAGTCCGTCGTTTGTCCGCAATGCCTATGGGAAGACGTGGATGTCTGATGAGGTACATTTAAAGGAAGGTCAATCACCCGTCACCCGTTATTTGTTCTTTTTGTCGAAAGAGCAAAAAACCAGTAAAAAAAGAAAACAAGCGTGGCAAGCGTACGAAATATTGAAATGATTTGTAAAAAATAGTGTACTCCAATCTCATCAAGTTACCTTTTACTTTGTATAAATTTCATAAAGCACAATTGGATTAGAGAACCGTGAGGTAACGGGCTGACTTAGTGACAATCGACCTTCAGGACCGCTAGCTGTTGTCGTGAAACTCCAAGAACTACTAATCGGAACATGGGCTACCTGTGAGAGGTTGGAGCTGGACTCGAATGGCAGGAGTCACCATTATCAAGGGAGAAGAGAACATTAAGTGTATTTTCCTGCACCACAAGGTACCTGACTAGTGAGGATTACTCACATCGAGGGGGTGTTCGTTCGGAAGCTGTACGTGGCATTTTTCATCCTACCGCTGTCAAGAAGCCACGTGTACACCCTTGGACTTCGACAGTAAAGGGATTCACTTGCGCCTGAAAAAACATCCGCACAATTGTTGGAAAACTGAAAAGTAGAGAGACCAAGTTGTTGGTGATCACCAAGTCCTGAGGCTAATGGAATATGCCAACACGTTTAGACGCCCTAGAATGTGTCGGAAGAAAAGAACTCGCTTCACATCCAAAATTTCCACAAAGCACAGGAAACTTATTCTCTCCATGACGGCTCATGTAAGTGATGTCACTGGAGTTTTTGCACAGTATCTTAATTACCTGTCCCTGAAGCGTAGCAATCCTGAGTTTGGGGGCTTCCCGAACATTGTTATCTCCTTTAAAGACTCAATCGGGACACAACGTAAAACCAGCTGGAAGGCTAAGCAGCGGTTCCCTTCCAATTGGAACGAGATGTATGGTAAAAAAATTTTAAAAATCATAAAAAATAACTAAAAGAGGTAGAAGAACAATTTAAATTGATAATGATAGATCAACATGTGTAGAAAAGAAACATCTTTACCTTGTGTTTGCTTAAAAACACATTTTTATAGTATTCCCATCATAAAATGCCATGATAATTAGTAAAGAGAAGAAATCCGACAGAGATTTCAGAAGCCTAAACGAATAGAACATAATGGAGGAAACTACTAAAACCATTGGGAAATCGTCCACCATTATTCCCGCCCTTGAACTGGCAGGAAGTTAAAAGATTCCGTGGTAAACAAGGAGTTTTACGGTCGATCGCCATTTTGAGAAATGAAGCACGTTGTTGTAAGTCACTTTGACATGGAGTTTTACTTCAACAACCACAAAGGAGAAGAAAATAGTAAGTAATTTTAATATTCTAATGTATATTCTAATAAAACATATGTTTGTTTGGTACTTTATGTCTGTATATATTGTGTAAATAATTTTTTTCTTATTTCTTGCCGGCGAATTTCTAAAGTTCTAAAACGCATACAGTCGTAATCTTTCATTTGATTTTAGTACTCGAAAACAAAACCTATGTATCTTAAAATTTACACCAAGTGAATGTTATAAAAATGCTCTTTAAAACGGTGTATTACTGATATGTGTCTTTACTGTAGGTTAATAAATATAAATTTTCAAAGCTGCCGGTCGAAATTTCAATACCAGGAATTTGCTAGCCATTTTTAAACAGAAAGGCAGGTACCGTGGGAAAACGCAGAAAATTACTGTCAAACGTAAAAACTACGTCATAAGAAGGAAATCACTCGATAGAAAAATGAATCAACAATTGAACTGATTAATTTTTTCGGCAAAAAACGAACGGAATGAATCTTAAAAAATTAAAGCAATGCAACGGTTACGAGAAACCGTTCTGAAAAAAGGGTATGGCGGCGCGAACGTATGAACTTGACTGTGCCGTAACCATAGTGCTAGGGCCTTATCACCGCCTGTGGAAGGATAAGACACTCAGTCTTCCTACGCGTGCTTAAATTCTACCCACTCTACACTTGAGGTTCAAACATAAAGTCCTCCACTTAACCTTTTAAAAGTTTAGGTTATTTTTAAATATTTAACAACTCCTCACGTATGAGGTTTACAAGAAGGACACCCGGTGCTTCATTTTACCTTAATCAAGGTCTTAGTTCGTTCGGGTTGTTCGTCTGGTGTTAAATCATCGGAAGCCCATGCCTCTGCCTCACGTCAGTGGTCCTCCGGAATGTACGGATATCGTCTGTAGGATATCACACCACGCAAGTCAGTCATTCAGCCTCGCTGTATCGGATGATCCTCCCCACTTTGGAGATACGCGGACACCCTTTCACTCGTCGTTGTCGTTGTCTATACGCCAGCTCCAGCCGTCAAAACCCGAAGTGACAGCCACAAAAAAACAAGACACCCTAACCACCTAGACAGATGAAGCTCTGCTCAGCTCGCACGTGAAATAAAGTAAAAACCGAGACTTTCAATTTCTCGTGACTCCAGCGTTGCAGTGTCAAACCAAAGCACACCTGTGGGTCGAACTAAAAAATACAATACAATACCCTACTGCCGTACCCCCTTGTACGCTACAAAACACCAAGTCAAAATGTATCTTCACAGTAACTCTCAAAATCCAAAAGGTAATAGCAATCCCTGGATCAATTACAGATCTTGTATTCAAATGCAAACACTTTAAAGTGTAAGCCCTAATTCGAGGTTATCCAGAAACAACTATCCTTCACCGTCAATAAAAGCAGTGTACATAAACACGCTTCAAAATCCAAATCCAAAAGTATACACATGAAAAAACACAATGTCAATCTCTAGTATCCTATACGTACAGTATACACAACTTAGTAAATATCAACAAGCAAACAAAGAGCATTCCGATTATTTATATATAATACCGTTAACTCATCATCAAGGTGTAAAGTTCAAAACAGATATGGGGAACTGCCACAAATTTTTCTTAAAACTAGGGAATATGGTACATACCGGTGGAGTAATCACACGCTCAGACACTAGCAAACCTCATCCATTAAACACATCACCCTGGGGAAAGGAAATGGTATATGGGAAAAGAAAGAGAGTACAATATAGAGACAGAATCTAATCTCGCACTACGGGAAGAACTTTACAGACCTGTGGAACTGGATACGAGGATAAAACATGAAAATCAGCAATAAACATCAATGAAGAAACCAGTAAACAGTTAGGCACAGGACTCAGCAAAGGATGACCTTTCCACACAACAACTTTTCACACGACACAGACACAGACAGCTCCACACACTCACGCCAGACAATTGTGCGCTCTTTCAATAAACAACAACTAGAATATAATCTATAGCATCTATAACAGGGATCCCACGGTCGGGTCAAGATCATACGGCAAAGGTCGCTCCACGCCTTGACGCAGCTCTAGGCAGACCACGAGTAGCAGTTGGCAGACTCTGGTCCCAAATGGTTTCAAGGTGGTAAGGCTGAAAGCCTCTGAAGAGTCATTTTCAGGCGAACTAACCCATCTTCCCATGCAACATGTTCAATGACCAATCAGAGTGCGAGCATGTTATCCGATGTATAAAAGAGGCCTATATCTTGTATCCGAATAAGCTTATTTTCTTACCGATCGCCCTCATAGGGGCGATCACGTGATCTTTGCCTGAACCCGGTTCGCACCCTATGGTGTGATGCAGGTTTTAAATGCTGTTACTCTTAAACATCGTTTCTTTTTTAGAAGAAAAACTTAATAAATAAGATAGCTTATTCATTTCTGAACACAATTGTCTTTCTTAAAAAATGTAGGAAGTAAGTTTTAACAGGAAGTCTTTGATTTTCCCACGCTACCTGTCTTTCTGTTTGGTAAAAGTCTAGCAAATTCCCGGTATTGAAATTTCGACCGGCAGCTTTGAAAATTTATAATTATTAATCTACAGTAAAGATAACCATCTGTAATACACCGTTTTAAAGAGCTTTTTTAAAACATTCACTTGGTGTAAATTTTAAGATACATAGAGTTTGTCTTTGAGTATTAAAATCAAATGAGCTGTACGACTTTTAGAACACTTGAACGTTAATTTCAGAAAATAACAAAAAAATTATTTACACATTATACACAGACATGAAGTACCAAACAAACATATGTTTTATTAGAATATACATTATAATTTAAATATTACTATTTTCTTCTCCTTCGAGGTTGTTGAAATACAAATCCATGTCAAATTGAGTAAACCGCAACGTACTTTCGATAATTCAAAACGGCGCTCGCCCATTTGTTTACATTTTTCCCTCTTACAAACGAATTTTTTTATTGGTTGGACTAGTTTTTAAAGGGAGGGAATCATGGTGGACTATTTCCGAAAGATTTCTGTAGTTACTTCCCTTATGTTATTTTCGTTTACGTTGCGGGAGTGTTTTTGAGCTCATTATCATGGCCTTTTCTGTTGGGAATACTATAAAAGTGTGTTTTCAAGCAAACACAAGGTTAGGCTGTTCCTTTTTTTGTACATTTTGATCTATCATTATCAATTAGAGTTGTTCTTTTAGTTAATTTTTATGATTTTTTGAAAAAGGGGTAAATACATCCGTCCAAGGGTTCGGAACCGCCGCTTAGACTTCCGTAGTGTTCAGTATAGCTCGAATTAAAAAAAAAAGAATTTTCTGTAAAACAAGCTGGGGTTGTTTTCATATGCATGTCGTTAGAGTGAGACAATCACGTAAGAACCGACCTGAGATATGATCTGATCCTTCACTAATTAGTGTCTTGCAACATTCTCCGTAGGTCTTTCTGTGACAATGTTTTTACCGAAAGCAATGTTTTAATTACCTCAATAGCGTCATTACCAGTCAAAGTAGCCTTTGTATTACCAGTGAATCCATTAGCATATTTTAGTTGGTCAATGATACGCTTCCGTCTTTCTTCCTCCCTTCTTCTGCGTTTGCGTTCCAGGTAGATGTTAATGGTGTACAGGAAGGGGTTAACCACAGCATTAATAGGAAGAACAAAAATGGCGATCCCCACATTAACCTCTCCGGAAATAGGAAAATCGTTGAACGCAAGGATTCCAGTTAAACCGACGGGAAACCAGCACAAGAAATCTGACATCACTACTGTGAGTAAACGTCTAGCAATAGTAACCTCTTTTCTAGACTTTGATGCATTTTCTTCTGACATAGAACTCGCGTGAACAGACCAATAAATCAAAGCCTGTCCAAAAATAATCAAAAGAAAGAAAGTAAAATTTAAAATAATAATAACTCCAAAGGCATATAACCGACCTGGAAATTGTACCCTCGAGGTAGGAAGTGGAATACAGATGCTTGTCTGACTGTAAAACTTCCAGTGTGATGTCATCGGCAGTAGAGGCACAACCGCCAATGCCACACCTGTGACCCACGACGCTGCGCATGCGCACTGCGCTGAGCGTTTCCCAAAGTGCACCTGGCTGAAAGGGAAACGGAAAACAAGGAAGCGGTCACTTGTGATGAGAAAGATGATGAACACAGAAACTTCACATGACAGTAAAGACATAAAACCTGCCAGTTTACACAAACTGCTGTTTCTCCAGCCGACATCCTCCCATACATATGATCCTCTGTACCGGAAGTCGGAAATACCGATGATTGAAAGGTACAAACCCATCAGCAAGTCCGCCACACACAGGTTGGTGACGAAGACGTCATACCCGACGTTACCTGACGTTTTGTGGAAAATCAAACGGTAAACCAAGGAGCTGAGGTTTCCCAGTAGCGCCAGTGAGGCAAAGATAGCGACTCCTGCTCGGTAGACTCCGGATCGCAGCAGATCGTCACAGGAAGAAACTTCATCAGAAGGAGCGTGACAGTTGAGCACGTTGAAACCAGCGGGCAGTATCGCCGGACAACACAGTTTGTAGTTGTCAGCGAGAATGTTTTCTAATTTAGTTAGAGTGCGAAATATATCACTAGGAAATACAGTCATAGGGCAAAGTCTCAGGTCTAATAAACTTAAAGTCTTTATTCCTCCAAATCCCTGTCCTGTCACGTGATCTAAGTGACTACCGGAAAGATTTAATATTGTTAGTGTCGATAAGAAGGAGATGTTACTCAATGTAGGAAGTAATACATTAGACAGGTCAAGAATTTTGAGAGACGATGTTTGCCTGACGTCCTTGAAGGTGAAAATATTTATTGGATTAAAGCTTAATTTCAGATACTCTAGACTTTTAAGACCAGTGAAAAAACTTCTGTTAATGTGAGTTAATTTATTGCTGCTGAGGTCCAGAAAGCGGACATTAGGCAATGTCACTTCATGTAGTCTGTTTATATTACACCGAACCAGATTCAGATAAACAAGGTAGATATTACTTTCAAAGTCAATCAAGTTCATCGCTGTCCCACTGACATCAACGTACCGAAGGTTAGGATGGGTAGCAGCATGGAAAATACCAGAGCAAACGAAAGACCAGCCGTGACAGACACAGTTGTCTGGACATGTTTCATTGCACAATATTTCATCATCATGTTGTGGACACTGGTAGATCCCATCACACACGTGACTCTCGTGAACACACACCTGAGAGCCGCGGCAGCGGTAGAAGCCGGGACACGTGTACCTCTCACATGCCGCCTCGTCTTCGTGACCAGGACAGTCGTTGACCCCGTTACATCGGAGGTAGACAGGAAGACACACTTGCTCAAGGCTGACACACGTGAAATGGGAATCAGGACAAAAGGAAAATTGTGATAAATTAAGTTCACGTTCGTGATATGGTGAAAAAGTGAACTTTCCATGTAAATCGAGGTCAACTTGAAGTGGAAGGTCGTTCTCTAGGGTGTTGTACTGAATGATGAGCGCTGGTTCACACCTGTCTTCATCCGCGTGATCATCACAGTCCACTTGTCCGTTACAAAGCTCCCGGCGTGCAACACACTGTACACATAATAGTCTTTGTCTTAGACTATGTTACAATAGGAACAATGCTGGAAAACAGCATATCCCTTGGAATCAAAACTACATTTAAAACTTATTGTATAATACAATTTTCTTTATTTATTTCTTAATAGGCAACAGAGATTTGTTGAAAAATACGAGTTTTCTGAAATTTTTTCTCGTGATATCATCACAATACACATTTACAAAGACAAAAGAGAAGCAACAAACCCTTCTGCCTGCACATCGAAAAGGAGAAAAAGAGTCGCAGGGTGGAAAGTAGCAGAAGTCCTCGTCACTCCCGTCTTTGCAGTCAGCACGATGATCACAGACTAGTGTGTACGGGACACTCTGATGCACGCCGACACATTGAAATGGAGGCGGAAGTGACGTCAGTGGTGCTAGACAGGAGTCCGTAGCGCCATGTGTCCCGCCCCAGCAGCTAGAAGCCTCATCGCACGCCAGAAACATGTGTGTGAAGTGATGATCTGGACATCGGAGGTACCCTGACTGTTTAACATATTGCAGTCGTGTTGAGATATTAATGTGAATAAAATAGCAATTTTTTGTAGCAAGTTACAATATTTAAAATGAATTGCAAAGAACTATAAAGAAAAACTTTTCATTGTATTCCCGTAATAATAATAATAATAATAATAATAATAATAATAATATCGACTGGAATAGCTCCTTTCTCCACACACGATAGAGCTCAGTGCACTTTAACATGATGCACTGAAGCTGACATGATTTGTCCATTATGTTCAAAGTCTGCACAACCCCATAGGATATTTAGAAAATGTATGAAGGTGTATTGCCGCTGTCCTTCCAGCTGCGACTACCGCAAGTTAACACCACTGTCTTCAGTGCCACGTACTGCCGATTAGATGGTTATAGTTCGTCTGTCCGCTAGTTGATATTAAAGCATGGATAGCGTTCACGCCCCTGTGTATGACACCTCTGCTATGCAAGTATTCAAGAGCATGCACTACATACCCCAAGATATATGTGACCACTAGATCTTCACACAAGATATATGTGACCACTAGGTCTATACACGATATATGTGACCACTAGCTCTATACACATGATATATGTGACCAATAGCTCTATACACATGATATATGTGATCAATAGCTCTATACACACGATATATGAGACCACTAGGTCTATACACATGATATATGTGACCAATAGCTCTATACACATGATATATGTGATCAATAGCTCTATACACACGATAGATGTGACCACTAGCTCTATACACATGATATATGTGACTAATAGCTCTATACACATGTTATATTTAAACAATAGCTCTATACACACGATATATGTGACCAATAGCTCTATACACAAGATATATGTGACCAATAGCTCTACACACACAATATATGTGACCAATAGCTCTACACACACGATATATGTGACCAATAGCTCTACACACACGATATATGTGACCAATAGCTCTACACACACGATATATGTGACCAATAGCTCTACACACACGATATATGTGACCAATAGCTCTACACACACGATATATGTGACCAATAGCTCTACACACACGATATATGTGACCAATAGCTCTACACACACGATATATGTGACCAATAGCTCTATTCACACGATATGTGACCAATAGCTCTATACAAAAGATATATGTGACCAATAGCTCTATACACAAGATATATGTGACCAATAGCTCCACACACACAGCATATGTGACCAATAGCTCTACACACAACATATATGTGATCAATAGCTCTATACACAAGATATATGTGACCAAAAGCTCTGGCAGTTGGCTGTGAAGCATGCATGCAGCAGGTGACGGCAAGAACCACAACCCCTAACAGGCACATTGTTCACAGTTCATGGCAATAGACGAAGCCACAGTAATGTGGAAGAGTAGTCTCATGTTGTAACTGCTTGGTTAATACAACTTCTTTCTGTACGCAAGAGAACTCGTGATCTAAGTTTTCCAATCCGTTTAACAGCCACCTGCAGTCCTGTTGGCGAGTGCTGAGCTCCATGCACTGTGGTTGTATCTTTGTGACATTTGCATATTCCTGTATACAGCTGATAGACACAGGTCACACTGTCAAACTGCACGATGACCACTTCTGATGACGATTACTCATTGATAGTGAGAGTGACCTTCACCTTGTTTTCTGCCAGTGGTGGGAAGGTGATGTCGACCACAACGCTTTGTTACTGATTTGTTTGACATATATTTTGCCTGATTAGCCTCTGATCACTCTTGAATCTTTGAGCTTTACCAGCTATTTCTTTTAGCAAGTCGTCTGCCTGGGGCTCGTGCTGGCTTTCAAAGGCCTTGAGTTCACATCTACAGCTCGAAAAGACATCGTGTCATCTGTAGGAGGCAGAATTTTACAATAGAGACTCGGACCAACGGATCTGAAATCACCAGAAAACTGCTGATATGAATGCAATTACAAAGCAGAGAAAAACTGCTTAAAGATGTTAAAGCAAAGGACTGACTGTGTGATCTTTAAGATCTTTAGGATAAACCGTTCCGCAGAAAAGACCGGCAGTCGACGGAGAATCCGAAAGTTGTAGAAGAAAACAAAATTCAAACAGTCCTGCACAGCAACAAACCAACGATAAAAGCCACGACGCGAAGAAGAGTTTGGTTACATCCACCTTGATGTGATTTGGTGGACAAACGAGTGAGGTTGTATTCTTCTCGAACATAGAAGGGCTTTTGTTTTATCATCTTTCAGTTTAAGTTTGTTACCATCCAGTCATTGACGTCGCTAATGCAGACTTTGGTGCAAGTAGCAGGGGGAGACAGCCGGTGGATTGCAGAAATACAGATGTGTGTTGTCATCATATGATTGATGAGCAGCCTGGTGAGACTTAATGCATGATGAGAGTGATTTTTGTGTACAAACAGAACAGAACTGGGCCGAGTATTGAGCATTGGGTGACCCTACAAGAAAGTGGAGCAGTAAAAGATGTTTGACCATCAACGAAGACATTCTGCATTTTATCAGTGATATAAAAGTTGAACCACGCTAGAGCGTGTTCAGAAATTCCGTAGAGGGTATGGAGTCTATAAAGGAGTATAAAGTGGTCTATAGTGTCGAATGCAGCAGACGGGTCCAATAGAGTAAAGGCCGATGCATCACCACTGCCAAGGGCAGATAGTATATTTGTGATCACTTTAATTAGAGTAGTTTCGGTACTTTCTGCTTACACATCAATCGTTGTGTGACTCAGCACGTTAGGACCACCGACCTCCCGCTTCCTCCTACTCTAGGGGCAATCACTTATCAAAAACTCCAAATGCATTTAGTGGCTTTGATCCAGGCAATACTAAGCGCCGAGAGGCAGTACAGGGACTTATGTGTGTGCTCGAAGAACTTCGATTCCCAAGGAATGACTGTGGACCTTCGCCACAAAGGGTTGTTGGTCAGTGAGCTGACTTTAGCCTCGCGATCTGCATCCAAGCAAGATTTATTTGTGTGTAAGCTAGACGAGTTTCTAGTGAATTTACTTCATTGCTTTTGTGGATTGACAATTGGCTAACATGTACCTAGAACTAGATGTGACCTCTTCTCCATGATGTGCCTTCACCATATGTGTGCTTATTATAACAGGAACTGGAAAATAACATTTCAGTGTTCTATCTTTCTGTTCGTATGAATATGCTTTAAATTGTACAAGACACGTAGAAGCAATTATTAGAATAACAAAGATGCGACTGTGTGAATGTGTGCACGATTAAGGGGACAATCGAGCTCAAGATCTTTTTAACTGTGTAGCGGCTGAAATTTATTTTAGTTTGACTTCCTTGAGACTTGAGTCCTTAAAAGTGTTGTGAATTCTTGGAGGCTGCGGTCCAGGTTCTCAGTTACTATAATTAACCAACTGTATCTCATAAAACTATCCGAAATTCCTCCCATTGTCACAAGTCTGCACTTACAAACAGTCGAATGGACAGTCTCTTTTTCAGTGAATGGTTAACAGAAAGTGAATTGATGAGAAATCGATTTTGCTGCCTGAAGAAAATCAAGTTCACTGTTTAAGTGAGACTCAAGGGAAGTTCAGAGGGTTGTCTTGCGTAAAAGATATTTTTAACTTTCTTTTTCCAAAAATCGTTTTAAAGCACTGTTCACTACATAGGTTCTGTGACCTTGTTATAGGTAAAACACCCTACAAAAATCTTTCTTATAAAAGAGCTATTGTAAAGGAAATATTCTTTACGTACCGTGAAGAGTTCAATAGTTAGTGCACTTTAGGTAGCTGTAGGTAAAGCAAAAGGTATCAGAGGCATGGCTTGACCAATTTACACCTTAATTTGTAAATATATCTATGCATTTTTGACATCTTGTGCAGTGTAGCAAAAGTAAAACAACAACATTAGATATAAATATAAAATACGTGACCTTTACAGGATCTGAAGTGAATTCTCTAATCTCTGGCTGATCAATTTCTTCGTACGGTCTTGAAGTTCCCGGGATCTCACACAGAAGACAAGAAGAAGCAACGGTGTATTCACACTTCCTCACATAAAGTGGACTTATTGTATCTTCAAATAAACGCCATAAAAAAGTGCAAGCATCAGCATTAGAGTAAATTGACCTTAACGACGACAGTTTGATGAAGTGGGCGATCGTGCCATCAGACCACATCCAGCTGTTTCTATACCTGTCAAAAAAAAACGTCCACATAGTTCTTATTAAGCCTGTTTATTCACTAGGCAAGATCTTAATGATTCTATTGTTGCATTATCTTTGTTCTAAAATTTAAACAAGGAGAGATCAAGCCAAAGGTGAAATACTTACATCGCGGATGTTGATGGAGGAGCTAACCTGGCGCCGACTGGTATGGAGGAGCATACGTCAATCCTCAGGGACTGTTCTGTCACAGATTCCCACACTCGTCTTGTGCTCAGACTTGGCAACTGTCCTCCGAGCTGCTGGCAATGTTCATTCGCTTCAATCCAAGACATTTCTTTCTTCTCGAAACGCGAAACTAAGAAACAACGGCCGTCAGCCTGGAATGTTCCAGGGCTGCACGTCTCGTCTCCTGACCAACATCCAGCTTCATCTTCGCCGCCCACGCAGTTAGAGACAAAGTCACACGGGAAGTGATGCTGCATGTCTTCCCATCGCACGGCCGAGCAGTTCCACCTGTCTTCAGACACCTGAACAGGTAGTGCCGACACGTGGTGGAACGAGAACTGTATTCTGAAGAATGGCTGGTCATATGAGGTGAAACTTTGGTACTGTACACGTACACCTCCGTGGTAAATAAGTGGTTCAGTGGATGAATATTGAAATAATTGACATACATAATATTTTGTAGAGTTAGACTCTATGTGAAATATAATCCAGAAGCTATTTCCTGTCCTAATACAGTTTGTGTTTACATATTTAATATAAATGTTAATAACAGTAGCGTGGTCTTCAGGTGGCACCAGGTGAGTCCAAGTGTTTATGAAAGGAAAATATTCTCTGTTTGTTCTCGATTGCGATGTGTCTATAAAACCTGTTAATAATAGCGAGATCCGTCAAATAATATTCTCTTTGGCCTTTTCTTGTCAGTAATTTACTATAGTTTTACCAAATCAAATAAATTTTTTGTATGCGAGTATCTGGGTAACACGAGCTCAGTTTCTCATACTCTTCCTGATTATAAACTGCACTTCCTTCTATCAAGTGTTTTTCATAAATGATACACCGATAGTTGATAAAACAGACATCAATCAGTAATTTAAGCATAAGGTAAATATAATTATATATCATTTTTTACACTAAGTGAATTAATCATTGATATCATAGACCATCAGAAGAAAAATAACTTGGTAAATGATAAAGTACGAATTTCATCAGGGTTAGAGAGAGAAGTTTACTTGCAACTAATATTATCGTGATAATGAAGTGTCTTGTCTTTCTCTAACGGCTTTCATGTCCATTTCAATCAAAAATGGTGTCGATGGTGTTTAGAATTTTATCTACTTCTGCTCGGCTGAACCCGCCATTCTATTTTTGTCATCACGTTAAAGACCATATTTGTTGTATTTTCACGAATTCGTAACAAAATACATTTTTTAAATATGTTTTTAAACATTGCAGACTTGTATTAGTGGTCACAATGCATGTCCGAAAAAGAATACAGTTACAATTATCCAAACTCATCTTTTTGGTGCCAAAACTAACAGCTTTGAAGATACCTAACATCAAAATATGTTAATAGGCAAAGCCGAGGGTTAAAACGAAGACATTGATCTTTAAGATGCTAAGTTGTTATGATGCTTCTATTTATTATGTTTCCGAAAGTAAGCAAGCGTCTGACCATGAGAAAAGAATATAGCAAAGAAAGCTGGAATTCAATGTGCAGACTGTTTTTTTATAGAAACATGACCCATTTGTTCATAACTGTTTTGAGTTGAAATTATTTTATTTCCCATGGGAAGGTAACCCTTCTTTCTTGGTGAACGAAGAATCTTTTCTATTACCTCGCTCTATGAGAAAAATGGGGTTTATAACATTATCAAAGTATTGTAAAATTTTGGACATTGTCGTGACCTGACTTTTCTGTGATTATGTGTTGATCCAAGCCCAATTGGTTTTATACTTATCTTCTAACTAGCACTTAGTTTGCTTTTTGTAACTTTGTAACTGAACACACGTCCGCATTATCTCCCACAGAGATGACTAAAGTTAATACACAGAACTTATACTGAAATGTTGAGCATGAAAATGGAAATCCTGTTTGATTTCGTGGCATTTTCTACCTTGTTATCCGGTGGAACGACCTTCTTTATTTTATCTAATTTGTTGGTTTTAGGTTCTGAAACTGCTTGTAAATTTGTCAAATCACGTAGTAGGACCAATGATTGAAGGACATGAGCATGTGTACCGTATGGTAAGAAATACAAAATTTGTTTACAAAACAGCGAGCATTCTTTCTGACTAGATGAAGGTTGTCAGCAATTAAACATATACGTTATCTTGGTGCGATTTGTCTAAAAATGCAAAATCATGTTATTTTCATTAAAAAGTAATCTTCATTCAAACAAGCTTAAAAGGGCTAAATTTGAGAGGCAGAGAACGGAATGACGATGCTTATTGTATGAAAGAATGAAAGATAAAAATGTGTAATTTAGATAAAATACCTGCTGTTGAGGAGAGAAAAGTAGTCTTAAGGTGTGGCTGGCTAGCTTCTGGGACTGCCGTGAAGTTCATGTACACTTGAAAAGCAGATGTAACTTCACTTGTCACCAGCTGAACCTTCACAGTACTGGAGTATGTAAAAAATTCTTTGGGGAGGTAAACGACATCATTATTAAATATAGTCGCATTTTCCTTATCGATTAAAATAAGTCTGCATTGAAATAAACGTAACTTATTAAACATCCGCACATGAGCGAGCATCCCTTGAGGAACTTCCAGCTCTATGGTGCAAGTTAGGACGTCCCAGTCTGCCTGCGAGTTGTCTCCGGGCGTAAGAGAAATGAGTATGCTCCCTTCGTGTCCTCTCACGTGATAACTCTTTTGGGAACATTCTACAAAATCTACTTCCAAATGAACTGAGTTAAAAGCTGTAGCCTTGTCGTCAAACGTATTGACATTAGTTAGTGCATTGGTTGTGGAGCTAGTGTTCATCAAAAAGTACACGTGTGTGTCCTCGTTGTAAGACTTGCCATTTGTTTCTACAGATAAGTCACTTTCTGTATGTTTGCCTTCAAAGTCGCTGGTAGATTGTTGCAAAAAGGGGAAATAATCTTGCAGAACATCTCTTTCGGTAATAGTTTTTTTCTCCCAGTCGTCGACATGTTTTGTTGCATTTCTTGCTAGGACATCGTGTTGAAGGACGTAAAAATGTAGACAGAACTTCGCAAGAAAATTAATCTGATCATGCTAACACATCTGAAAGCATAAAAATAAATGATGAGAATCATCTTTCATCATCATCATCATCATCATCATCATCATCATAATCATCATCATCTAAAGCAGCTTTAATACAATTTCCAGAATATCTAAAAATACAACAAATAAAAATAAAGTATCCTGTTGTTGATGGAAAGATATCACGAAGTGGAGGTCTATGATGTCTTTTTATACAGTTTAAGCCAAAAAGTCTGGCGTGGAAGCACTCACTGAGGACTAGAGTTGTACACAAATGCGCGTTACGAGAAAAAGAAGAAAGAGGAATTAAAAACAATAATCTAAAGAGGAACAAAACTAGCAGTAAAAAGCATAGATAGGTAAACTAATGAAGATATACAGAATGTCTACTCGCTGTGTCGCCCCGCTGATCTTATTAAAGTTTTCACAAGCACAAGCTAAAGCAACAGCCGCAGGAAGGACAGGAAAACTGCAGGTGGGTGGATTGTTTTGCAACACTCCAGTCGATAGACTTCAAGGCAGAATTTTTCACGTAAGTAGTACAAATGCTTCCTTTAAGCTATTAAACACTGATAAAAATGATAAAATATCTAACATTTTGATAGAAACAATGATTACACGATTATCTAATACAGCACATACTACTGTCTCTATTATCTAATTCCTTTAAAGTCAAAGGCCAGTAAAATCAGTACTGACTCAATGCCTCATGCAAGTTTCTCAACTTTAGAAAATACGATCATATGTGACTTTACGTGACTTGTCGTGACTTGAGTTCTGTATTTTTGCCTTTTCTTGTGAAACGAAATATTTATTACAAGAACTTTTGATTTTCAGTGGTTTGTTGTCACAAAGGCTAGCAAGGGACTATGAAGTAATCACATAGAACTCAGTTGTTTTTGTTGACACAGGCGCGATGTGCAACCGTCACACCACAGAGTCACATCATCATCATCTCGTCAGCTCGTCATGATGTCGTTTGAGTTGACTATGTCTGATAGTATTCACAGAATAATGCTGTTTTCTAAGCCTTCTATTTGATACTTTACCAAATGAGCTACAAAGATTAGAGAAGAGTTATTAATGTCTGTACACACCTGACTAAACACACATCGCGACTGTAAGCAGTGAGGGTGGGACCATGGCGGTGACGCAGTACCTCGCCAGTCTCCGCTTTTTAAAGATTCTTCCTGTCAACTTTTTGTGCTTTAGTCTTTTGTGTTCAAAAGTCTCCTGCTCTCGAGTTTGTGCTGAATCAGTGGGTGGTACAGATACGACCGTGGTGACAATCGAGTTAATGTTTCATTCCTGTACTTAATTTAAAAGTGTTTTCGAGTTTGTCTTTTCTTTACATTGCTGGTAACTATTCTTTTATTGTTTGATCATTTTAAATGTTTTACATAAAAGCAGCAAGCTATCATTTATTTTCCGAAAGTCTCGTGTTTTGCTGCAGGAACCTAGTTTTTAAAATTTCTTTCGTAAAATAGAGAAATATTTTTTACTTCACATCCTCCCTTTTGAGATTTTTGATAGGCTTCAATTGCATAAAACGCTATTTCGAGGTCTCTAAATCGTGAGAGATATTTAGTTTTAAATATGTGTGTGCGTGTGTGCGTGTGTGTGTGTGTGTGTGTGTGTGTGTGTGTGTGTGTGTGTGTGTGTGTGTGTGTGTGAGAGAGAGAGAGAAATAGTAAGCGACGTTTCAAATAAAACGTTTATGTTACTTTTAAAAAGTTTTTAACGAAGAAAGCTATTTTCTTATTCTTATAAATATTTTAAGGAATTATAAATATTTCCTAGCAATTAAACGTGAACTGTGCTTCATAGCAGTAAAGAAAATAAAAGGAAAGAAAGAAATTAATTACTTCTTTTATTTTATTGTGTTTTACTGCATCTTATATTTTAATAAAGTTGTAGGAAACATCAAAAAGTCTAATTAGGGAGGCTTCAATGACAGCACAATCCTATTTAATAATGAGTGTTCTAGTCGGCTGCGGTGTTGTAGAGTCACGTGACGTCTCTAAACCGTCTCGGTTGAGACAACTGTCAGTCTCCTGATAACATGTTGAACTAACTAGAGAACACTGTAGTTCCAAATAATAATATTACAAACAGTAATAAATAGTTTCACTATAGCTACTACATGATCGAGTTGCCAATCATTGTGGAAGAAGTCGTCGGGGCAAATTGTCTGAAGCATGACAGTGCACACGTGAGTGAACCTCCTTTGGCGGGACTTGCATCGACCCGTTTCAGCAGACCATCAGCATCCACCTGAAGAAATGGAAGAAGAATTGTGTCTCATTTACAAACATTATTTTTCTAAATGATACTCTGGTGTTGTAAATTTTAAGATTTTGACAATGAATTTGCTTGTACGTTAATGAAAAATTGCCTTCCTTCATCAGCGAGACCAGCAGGACCTCGGCATCAGATACACATGAGTGCATCTTAACAGGTGTTAACAAAACGCTCGCTCCATCTGGCAAGTGTGAAAACTGTGACCACACCTTCGTGTGCCTGCTCTGTGCACAGCCGTCTCTGCTGCTATCGCCAAAATTTATGACCATCACTTTAGTCACTAATATTCAGATGTTTTTTCACATAAAGGGAAATTGCCAAGTCATGCTGAACATATATTGCAGTCAGCGTAACCCATCTTTCTTTTGCGGTTTCTTTTAATGAATCATAATTAAATTAAAGTTTAAGAAATTCCATTCTGCACTGGCAACAGAAATTGCATCCCGTGACACACGCCTCGTCTTCGTGACCAGGCCAGTCGCTGACCCCGCAAACAGGTAGACACACCTGATTAACGCTAACACACGTCAAGTGAAAGTCAGGGCAGAAACGTATTTCTGATAAATTATATTTAAATTCTTTATATGGTACAAGAAGTGAACTTTCCTTTAGAAACTAGATCAATATTCAGGGGGGAACTGCAGCTTTAGGGTATTGTCATGATGGGGGTGAACAATGGTGGACCCCAGTCTTCATTTTCATGATCACCACAGTCAGTTCTCCACTGGCAACAGAAAATTGTTATTTCTTAATTACGTATTTCTCTCTCTACATATATATATATATACTTGGCACTTCTCAAGCATGTCAGTGAAATTTCAAGGCAATATGCAAAACAACACTCTGCACAGTTGTTTCTCCAACCATTCATTCCTGTAACAAAACAAAATTAATTGTGTGACAGCTGTAATGATATTTAAGATATAAATATCTTGCAATAGCGCTAATCTTCCTACTTAAAAGGTTCCCTACACCAGCTGTTATTTTGGAATTAATGGCTAACGCTTCTTTTCTCCAAGCCTGGCACAGAAGTTGGAGCTGAGACTGTAAGTAGATGGTTTGCTCGTTGCCATGACACTTGTATGCTCTCACTTTTATACCCACGATGTAATATTGGGATCTAGCTGATTTAACATGGGTCATTCTTGTGAATATTCTAATACAAAATGTCGACTGCATACCAATCAATACAAATAAAATCTGAAAACAGTTACATTGACACACTATCTTACGAACCAGTATATAATACTTTTTTTAAAGAAACGTCCAAACAAATTTGAAATGCCTGCAAATGATTAGCGATAGTTGAACAACAATACCAGTTTGAAAGTAGATGGCAATCTACGAAACTTAATGGGTATTAATGTCTTTCCAAGAGTAGTGTATGACTGACAAAGACAAATAAAATGCAGCTCTGACTCTTCGATGTCTTGAAAAGATGAGCAGTTAGGAGCCATAGCAACAGGATTGATTACTTGTCTTCATTACTTGTGATTTCATCGGTGAGATCTCTAATCTTAATCTGCTAATGAAGGTACTTCCAACACCATCATCTGGTCAACTTCATAAATGTACATTGAACAAAAAAGACGATTTAAAAGACCTGTAGAACTCATAGCGTTTTTTGAAAATAATTTCTGATCGCCCGTCTTGATAACAACTCTGAAAAATCTTTTATAAAAACAAAGAGGCCTGGGTCTCCAACCCCTTGTTTAAGACCACAACTGAACAACAGAAAACAAACAGGAGAAGCCCACGTTTTGGCTATGGATGTGTAACAACATATTATATGCTTTGTTAGGCAGTCTATTTACGGGCATGTTTAGAATACCGAAGTCTTTATAGTTTTTACAAAGTATATCGATAAATACGGGGTATCTCGGCGTCTCGTCGTAAACTAGTCTGTTTGGGATTTATATTTGTAGTCGTACAAATCGTTGTAGAGAGAACAAATGGACTCTTTCAATGGGATTTATATTTGCAATAATGCCCTGTACAGACTAAACGATCAAGTACTTATTCAACAGCTCCGTTAACCGAGGTGGATAGTACATTACACCGACATTGAACTGACGAATGCGCGTACCTCCAGCACGTGCTTCAGACAAATCACATTTGAGCTTCCTCTAAACACACACAAAGTCTCGTCAGTCTACTTTCCAGAAAATACAAAAATATTTAGTTTTGATATATTTTCAAGAATGTCATGAAGTCGTTGCGTATGAAAGTCGTTAATCACTAGTCTTGAAGTTTACAGGGTGCAGCTACAAAAGAAGGACCTAGTAAGGTAAGAACTGATCAATGGCTGGGGAGGTACAAAAGTAACCTTTAGTTTTCCCGGGGACTGCTTGAGAAACAATAGCTCGGACGGGGAGAGGCGCCTTATAACAAAACATCAAAGCTTGAAATCTGAGAAGACTTGCAGAAAGACAGAAGCTGTGACCTCGATGCTGTTGCAGAAAATGAGCGACAGCAAGAGAGAGAGAGAGAAGGACTCTACCTCACCATCTACAGACGGCCGATCAAACATGTTGACTACGCAAGGTAAACACTCCAACCAACTACACACACACACACACACACACACACACACACACACACGCACGCACGCTCACGCGCACACACACACACACACACAACTAAGCCTGTATATTTGCTGCAGTCAGAAGAAGAATCTCTATGGGAAGCAGTCACGTGAACATGCAGTCACTAATATACTCAATATCTCGTGAGATACCTTGCTGCTGCGACGGCGTAAACTCAAAGAACCAACCAATCAGCTGCCACGTGCTCAAACAATAGACAGGGACGGCTGGGAGGATGGATCGATGGCTGACCAGCTACTTTGTGACAATCTACCGTCTGTAGTGCGGTGGTGAGTCCCCCCACCTTCTCTCTCTCCCTCTGCACACAGCATGAACCTCCACAGACCTGACAGAGTTTTTCCAGTATTATTCTTCCCACAAAAATCTTCTCAGATTTCGATTCAAGCTTTCAATCGTTCTTTTCACGCGTGTCTCACTGTCTCTACTATTGTTCCTGAGGCAGTCCCTGGGAGAACTCCCATTGTCCCATTCCAGCAACTGAGCAGTTCTTATGTCACTTGGTCTTTCTGTTTTATTTGCACCCTGTAGTTAATTTGATCTTTAGCAACTAATAAACAGCGGGACCACCTAGTAATGGCTGCTTAATGCGCATAGATTTTTGTAAATATATTCGCGACATTCCTCTGCATGTAACGACCATGTGGATGTACAGGTACGTGGATGCTCGAGTGACTAAAACACTGGCCTGGAGAGTCGCTCACCTGTCTGTTTGATGTCTGTGCAGATGTTCACAGCTGAAAGGTTCCCCCTCTCTAGTCACACCATGAACAATCTAATGGCGACAATTAATTTATAGCAGGAAGAGGTGTTTAACTTGATTTTGGACATACAACGTGCATAGCAGCAACAGGTTCATTGATTTCAACCAGACAATCCTAGTGAACAGTTAGACATGGGGCTTGTGCAACACTCATCAGAGGTTCCCTGAAAGACTTGAAAATAAACAAGCAAATGACGCTGGTGGTCTTGATGTGATCCCCCTTCCATCTCATGGCGTTAGTTCCTTTTGACCGGTCAGTCTCATTGAGAACTAAATATGGTGCTTAGCTTTATTCTTTGTTAAAACATAAAGTATTCCGTAAAACGAGGTAAGCCAGCACTATACAGTGTATAAAACCCTTTTAGAAAAAGGAAGCCCTGGTGTCAGCTCCCATCGACAAGAAGCTAATAATACCCCATCCTGCTGGTTCAATAGATGGTTACATTATTTATCAACAAAGATAAGATATGGCAGAAGAAGGGGTGGCCAACACATTCAACAGTTGCTTTAAACCTGGTTAATCACAAGTTCACCCAGCTATGGGACCTTTACCTTCTGGCCGTCACCGTACAGTTACAAGATGGATACTGCTGGTTACAGTTCCTCTCTGATTTTATAGTTCTATGTATACAATGTATTGTAAAGACGGTAAATGTGCCATAGCTTCTTTTACGAGGGTGTAAAAATGCACGCGCATGCCTACCTTATGTCAGGTTGTAGCTTGAGACTAAACACAACTTTAATGGGAGGCAACCAATAATCCCTATTGCAGCTTACCTGCAGAGGTTGTTTCCCTTACTACATTTGTGCTTTACCGACAGTTTTTTTATGTCTGCTGCTGCATGGCTTTGGATGAAAACATTTAAGCATCTAGTGTCTTTAAATTTTTCCTTAAATGTGGAGTCAACTCAAGGCATGCTAAGCATCAGTTTGGGATATTTAATCGGCGTCTGACACTTGCGTAGACGCACGACTAGGCCGTCAAACAAGCGATTAGATGGAGGAGGGAAATAATGTGCCATTTATCTTAAATAAAAACAAAAAAAAGAATAGCGTTTTTGATTAATATTTTATTTCTCTGGGCTGCATGGCACCAAATTAACCGAAAGAGAAGGACGCGCGCGCACACACACACACACACACACACACAATCGTGCGTTATTTTTTGTTGTGCTATTTCAATAGTCTTTCTGAAGTTCACTTCCTTGCTGTGTATCACTTGAACGATCCTGAACAAGATACAATATTTCTTTTGTGTTCTGTTCTTTCTTTCGGAGAGTTCATTTTTCTTTAACACCCTACACTCCCCACCCCCACCCCTACCCCCCACCCCCACACACACAGCTCAGAGCTTCCCTAGTATTTTTTGTCAACATGGTTTATCAGGAGGCAGGATGATCATCAATACGGACATGTTAACAGTGTTTTACTTAAGCTGAATGCCGGTACATGAGCACAATGAGGCCTCTGGTTAGGAAACCTTTCTTCGCATACCTGTGCCTGGATATACTTCGTGACACAAAAGTGGTGGTTTTTTATGTACTTTTATTTCTTCTCAGGTGTTCTTGTGCATGTGCTTGTACGTGTGTGTGTGTGTGTGTGTGTGCGTGCGTGCGTGCGTGTCTCCGTGTGTGTGTGTGAGAGAGAGAAAGAAACAGTAGGCGACGTTTCAAATAAAACGTTTATTTTACTTTTAAAATAGTTCTTAACGAAGAAAGCTATTTTCTGATTCTTATTAATATTTTAAGGAATTAAAAAAAATTTCCTAGAAATTAAACGTGAACAGTGCTTCATAGCAATGAAGAAAATAAAAGGAAAGAAAAAATGTATTTACTACTTTTATTTTATTGTGTTTTACTGCATCTTATATTTTAATAAAGTTATAGGAAACATCAAAAAGTCTAATTAGGGAGGCTTCAATGACAGCACAATCCTATATAATAATGGCTGTTCTAGTCGGCTGCGGTGTTGTAGAGTCACGTGACGTCTCTAAACCGTCTCGGTTGAGACAACTGTCAGTCTCCTGATAACAGGTTGAACTAACTAGAGAACACTGGAGTTTCAAATAATAATATTACAAACAGTAATAAATAGTTTCACTATAGCTACTACATGATCGAGTTGCCAATCATTGTGGAAGAAGTCGTCGGGGCAAATTGTCTGAAGCATGACAGTGCACACGTGAGTGAACCTCCTTTGGCGGGACTTGCATCGACCCGTTTCAGCAGACCATCAGCATCCCCCTGAAGAAATGGAAGAAGAATTGTGTCTCATTTACAAACATTATTTTTCTAAATGATACTCTGGTGATGTAAATTGTAAGATTTTGACAATGAATTTGCTTGTACGTTAATGAAAAATTGCCTTCCTTCACCAGCGAGACCAGCAGGACCTCGGCATCAGATACACATGAGTGCATCTTAACAGGTGTTAACAAAACGCTCGCTCCATCTGGCAAGTGTGAAAACTGTGACCACACCTTCGTGTGCCTGCTCTGTGCACAGCCGTCTCTGCTGCTATCGCCAAAATTTATGACCATCACTTTAGTCACTAATATACAGATGTTTTTTCACATAAAGGGAAATTGCCAAGTCATGCTGAACAGATATGGCAGTCAGCGTAACCAATCTTTCTTTTGCAGTTTTGTTTTTTTAATGAATCATAATTAAATTAAAGTTTAAGAAATTCCATTCTGCACTGGCAACAGAAATTGCATCCCGTGACACACGCCTCGTCTTCGTGACCAGGCCAGTCGCTGACCCCGCAAACAGGTAGACACACCTGATTAACGCTAACACACGTCAAGTGAAAGTCAGGGCAGAAACGTATTTCTGATAAATTATATTTAAATTCTTTATATGGTACAAGAAGTGAACTTTCCTTTAGAATCCAGATCAATTTTTAGAGGGAACTGCAGCTTTAGGGTATTGTACTGATGGGTGAACGGTGGTGGACACCAGTCTTCATTTTCATGATCACCACAGTCAGTTCTCCACTGGCAACAGAAAATTGTTATTTATTAATTATGTATTTCTCTCTCTACATATATATATATATATACTTGGCACTTCTCAAGCATGTCAGTGAAATTTCAAGGCAATATGCAAAACAACACTCTGCACAGTTTTTTCTCCAACCTTTCATTCCTGTAACAAAACAAAATTAATTGTGTGACAGCTGTAATGATATTTAAGATATAAATATCTTGCAATAGCGCTAATCTTCCTACTTAAAAGGTTCCCTTATGAGCTTCATAAATGTACATTGACCAAAAAAAGACGATTTAAAAGACCTGTAGAACTTATAGAGTTTTTTGAAAATAATTTCTGATCGCCAGTCTTGTTGATAACAACTCTGAAAAATCTTTTATAAAAACAAAGAGGCCTGGGTCTCCAACCCCTTGTTTAAGACCACAACTGAACAACAGAAAACAAACAGGAGAAGCCCACGTTTTGGCTATGGATGTGTAACAACATATTATATGCTTTTATAGGCAGTCTATTTACGGGCATGTTTAGAATACAGGAGTTTTTATAGTTTTTACAAAGTATATCGATAAATACGGGGTATCTCGGCGTCTCGTCGTAAACTAGTCTGTTTGGGATTTATATTTGTAGTCGTACAAATCGTTGTAGAGAGAACAAATGGACTCTTTCAATGGGATTTATATTTGCAATAATGCCCTGTACAGACTAAACGATCAAGTACTTATTCAACAGCTCCGTTAACCGAGGTGGATAGTACATTACACCGACATTGAAGTGACAAATGTGCGTACCTCCAGCACGTGCTTCAGACAAATCACATTTGAGCTTCCTCTAAACACACACAAAGTCTCGAAAGTCTACTTTCCAGAAAATACAAGAATATTGAGTTTTGATATATTTTCAAGAATGTCATGAAGTCGTTGCGTATGAAAGTCGTTATTCACTAGTCTTGAAGTTTACAGGGTGTAGCTACAAAAGAAGGACCTAGTAAGGTAAGAACTGATCAACGGCTGGGGAGGTACAATAGTAACTTTTAGTTTTCCCGGGGACTGCTTGAGAAACAATAGCTCGGACGGGGAGAGGCGCCTTATAAGAAAACATCAAAGCTTGAAACCTGAGAAGACTTGCAGAAAGACAGAAGCTGTGACGTTGTTGTTGTTGTTGTTGTTGTTGTTGTCTTTGAAAGGGAAAGTGCTTCCACCGAAAGGCGATTTCGCACTGTGGAGGGGGGGCAAGGGGGGAGCAGAGGGGGAAGCTGGAGGTGGTGGTGGTAAGGAAGGGAAGGGACCGGGAGAAGGGTTGTCGTTCTCTTTCACGCAGGTGTTGTTTACTGGTGTTGGTGCCCTCTGTCATCTGTAGTGTCATGCTCTTATGTCCTGTATGCCTGCCAAGCCCGCAGAGGTGGCGTACTCTCCAGGTTGCCGGATCTCTGAGGTTGCCCTATTTCTATATCCTAGACTTAGTTTGAGGACTTATTCAAGTTGTTTTTATACTGATTTGAAGAATAATGTTATGCTAGCAAGCTCATTTGTTCAGAAATACCCTAATCTATGGGTTATTGTTTCAGTTATCAGAGTTTCCCAGGGGGAGGAGCTATTTAGTCATACCCTTTTATCTGTTTATATGAGCTTAGCATGAGGGTGGCTTGTCACCATTGTTACTACTAATGATAGTATAGTATGCCACTGCTCTTTTGGTGGGTTAAGACAGTTGTTAATGTTCAGTGCCAGCCTATGTTTATTTAAGACCTGTCTTAATTCTTCTCTTTCCTCTTTGTTTTCATGACACTCCAAAAGCACATGTGGGGTGCTAAGCCTATCCCCACATATGCATGTTATAGGGTCTTTGTATTTAATTAAATATTCTCCACTTAGCCTCATTCTAGTTATCTTAGACTGGCGGGGCCTACTTGAATTAAAAAAAGTAGCGTATTACTGGGTTGGTCATCTACCAGTCTCCTAGTTCCTTTACCTTCAGTTTTATATTTCTCCTGCCATCTTGTTTGTATTGCTGGTTTTATGGCTATTCTTCTCTCAGTTGGTGAAATAGAGATGTTTAGGGTGGTGACTTTAGGACTGCTACTCTGCTTTACAGCCAGTTTCGCTAGTTTGTCAGCTTTCTCGTTTCCTTTAATCCCAATATGGGAGGGGACCCAAAGGAACCTGACGTCTCCGTTTTCCTTGTTAATTTTATTTATGAGGGACAGTATCTCATATACAATGTCTATTCTGTTGGATGATTGGTTTTTAAGTGCCTGGAGTGCTGACAGGGAGTCCGATAGTATAAGGAATTGTCGTTGTTCAGTGTCTCTCAGCTTGAGTTGTGTCGTCTCAAGAGCTGTCTGTATAGCAGTCATCTCGGCTGTGAAGATTGACGTGTGGGTTGGGAGTTTGATTGAAATGGTCATGTTGTCAGGAGAATAGATTCCCAGCCCGGTTACTTGCGCTTCAGGGTCGTGGGAGCCATCCGTATATATTTGTGTATAGTCCTTGTAGGTGGTGCTCACTTTGAGTTTGATCTCTGAGGTGATTTGGTAATGGTGGCTTTCTTTGTTGTATTTGGTGAGGTCAGTGTCTATTTGTGGTCGCGGAAGTGTCCAAGGTGGAGTTTGCATGTTGGTGTGTGGGTAGGGTGCTGTAATTGCCGTTTCTGCTCCTTTTGTGTTTTCTATATGTTGGGTGTGTTGTTGAATAGTGGGTTGTGGGGTGGGGCGGCCTGTTCTGTGTCTGTGGGGTTGTATGTGGATCTGTCGGACTGGGTGGTCGGTAGGGAGACACTGCGTCTTATAGTAGTAGTTGGCTGTCCTCTCCTTGATAATCAGGTCTATTGGTTTTTGTCCCGTCTCTGCCAATACCGACAGGTTTGGAGTGTGCGAAGGTACACCCAACACTACTTTTAATGCTCCGGCCTGGACTGACTGGAGTTTAGCTATGTGGTTTGACCTCAGGTGAACTAGGAGTGGGGCTGCATAAAGCAGCTTTGACATTACATGGGCTTGGTATAGGTTAAGAAGGGATTTTGGGTGGGTGCCCCAGTTGTTACCACTTACTACTCTCATTAGGTTAATTCCCTTTTTGGCAGCTTTCGTTATTTTATCTACATAGGGGGACCAGTTTGTTTTATCCGAGAAAATTACTCCTAAGAATTGTACCTGGGAGCTATAGTTAATGGTTGTTTGGTTTAGTTTTAGTTTGGGATATTCCATCTTCTGGTTTGGTTTTTTAAATATTATCGCCTGGGTTTTGGGGGCTGATAATTTAAAGCCATTATATTTTAACCAGTTTGCTACTTCATGGAGGTCCTCTTGGATCTTGTCAATTCCTATGATTCTAGGTATCTCGGGGTTGTTTGTTTTACGTATTTCTACTTTTCCTAGGAGGGAGGTGTCGTCTGCAAACTGTTTGACTTTTACGTGCTTTACACATTTGGGGAGGTCTGCGATCATTATGTTAAACAATAATGGACTGAGGACGCTCCCCTGGGGCACTCCATTATCAAGCAGCACCTCTTTAGACGTCTGGTTTTCCACTCGTATTGCTATTTTCCTGTTTGACAGGAAGGATCGAACAAATTGGACGATTTTGTTTGGAGTGCCTATGCGGTAGAGTTTCTGGAGCAGACCTTCATGCCAGAGCATGTCGTAGGCTTTCTCAATGTCCAAGAACACTCCACACAGCTTCACTCTTTTTTCGGTATGAGCGTTAATTATTTCCTGCTGTAAGGCTGTTATATGATCCATCGTACTACGTTTTTCCCTAAACCCACTCTGTTTCGGGGGTAGAATGTTGTTTACTTCGCAGTAGTAGTTTAATCTGCATTTGATTATTGTTTCAAACGTCTTGCCTAACTGCGAGGTGAGCGCTATTGGTCTGTAGCTAGCAGGGGATGTCTTTTCCTTACCTGGTTTGGGGATTGGGACCACTGTAGCCATTTTCCACATGCTGGGGAGTGAGCTTTGATCGAGAATTTCATTAAAAAGCTCTAAAATATGAAGTTTAGTTTTATGATGACATCAGCTGTGACGTCGATGCTGTTGCAGAAAATGAGCGACAGCAAGAGAGAGAGAGAAGGACTCTACCTCACCATCTACAGACGGCCGATCAAACATGTTGACTACGCAAGGTAAACACTCCAACCACCTACACACACACACACACACACACACACACACACACACACACACACACACACACACACACACACACACACACACACAACTAAGCCTGTATATTTGCTGCAGTCAGAAGAAGAATCTCTCTGGGAAGCAGTCACGTGAACATGCAGTCACTAATATACTCAATATCTCGTGAGATACCTTGTTGCTGCGACGGCGTAAACTGAAAGAACCAACCAATCAGCTGCCACGTGCTCAAACAATAGACAGGGACGGCTGGGAGGATGGATCGATGGCTGACCAGCTACTTGGTGACAATCTACCGTCTGTAGTGTGCGGTGAGTCCCCCCACCTTGTCTCTCTCCCTCTGCACACAGCATGAACCTCCACAGACCTGACAGAGTTTTTCCAGTATTATTCTTCCCACAAAAATCTTCTCAGATTTCGATTCAAGCTTTCAATCGTTCTTTTCACGGTGTCTCACTGTCTTTACTATTGTTCCTGAGGCAGTCCCTGGGAGAACTCCCATTGTCCCATTCCAGCAACTGAGCAGTTCTTATGTCACGTGGTCTTTCTGTTTTATTTGCACCCTGTAGTTAATTTGATCTTTAGCAACTAATAAACAGCAGGACCACCTACTAATGGCTGTTTAATGCGCATAGATTTTTGTAAATACAGCCGCGACATTCCTCTGCATGTAACGACCATGTGGATGTACAGGTACGTGGATGCTCGAGTGACTAAATTACTGGCCAGGAGGGTCGCTCACCTGTCTGTTTGATGTCTGGGCAGATGTTCACAGCTGAAAGGTTCCCCCTCTCTAGTCACACCATGAACAATCTAATGGCGACAATTAATTTATAGCAGGAAGAGGTGTTTAACTTGATTTTGGACATACAACGTGCATAGCAGCAACAGGTTCATTGATTTCAACCAGACAATCCTAGTGAACAGTTGGACATGGGGCTTGTGCAACACTCATCAGAGGTTCCCTGAAAGACTTGAAAATAAACAAGCAAATGACGCTGGTGGTCTTGATGTGATCCCCCTTCCATCTCATGGCGTTAGTTCCTTTTGACCGGTCAGCCTCATTAGGACACTAAATATGGTGCTTAGCTTTATTCTTTGTTAAAACATAAAGTATTCCGTAAAACGAGGTAAGCCAGCACTATACAGTGTATAAAACCCTTTTAGAAAAAGGAAGCCCTGGTGTCAGGCTCCCATCGACAAGAAGCTAATAATACCCCATCCTGCTGGTTCAATAGATGGTTAATTTATTTATCAACAAAGGTAACATATGGCAGAAGAAGGGGTGGCCAACACATTCAACATTTGCTTTAAACCTGGTTAATCACAAGTTTACTCAGCTATGGGACCTTTACCTTCTGGCCGTCACCGTACAGTTACAAGATGGATACTGCTGGTTACAGTTTCTCTCTGATTTTATAGTTCTATGTATACAATGTGTTGTAAAGACGATAAATGTGCCATAGCTTCTTTTACGAGGGTGTAAAAATGCACGCGCATGCCTACCTTATGTCAGGTTGTAGCTTGAGACTAAACACAACTTTAATGGGAAGCAACCAATAATCCCTATTGCAGCTTACCTGCAGAGGTTGTTTCCCTTACTACATTTGCGCGTTACCGTTAAAGTCGTGCTGTAGTTAGTCATGATTCAAAGACTAACTCTCAGCAGAGGATCTGATATCAACCGACCTGATAAGTCTCTCTGTACGACCTCGAGACTCTAGTGGCAGAGCGCAGGTTTCTCAACCGTCATGATGTGAAACCCCTTGTCAAGAACGCACGGACAGTGTGGACAGGTCACACACAACACACACTGACCTCACAGCCTTCTTCACGTGTCCTTTCACACAACAAAATACAAAGACCTGCACATGGGCTCGAACGTTTCTATTAATCGGGTGAACGTAAATCTATACTTTACTAAATAACAACAGAAAACTTCAGCACAAATATTCTACACTGAGTTTGCACCGAAACAAATATATCTAAGCAGTTTATATTAAAGTCCTTCAAGTTCTCTCTTCTTCTGTTGTTGGGGGGGGGGAAAGGGTCGACACGGCAAACAGTTCCCCTCTTTCAGTCTTGCTCTCTGGCGTTGATCATACGGACAGCCTACATTCACCAAATAACTCCGACAGTCTAACGGCAGACAAATGACCAAGTCAATAAAAATTCCACAGTAGGTAAATCCACACAGTTCTACGATCTTCTCAAGAGATCACACAGCAGTTGAGAAAATTAGTAAATCGAGGAACCACACAGATAATATTTCTCCACACAGTTCTACGATCTTCTCAAGAGATCACACAGCAGTTGAGAAAATTAATAAATCGAGGAACCACACAGTTAATATTTCTCCACACAGTTACTCTTTCTCCATACAGTTAATATTTCTTTACACCGTTAATATGTATCCACACAGTTACTATTTATCCACACAGTTGCTATTTCTTCACACAGTTAATATTAATCCACACAGTACTATTAATTCCAACCTCTGTACCAAATTCCTCTTTCTCCCAGACTCTCACGTCTGCTTCTTCTTCCAATTTCTAAACAACGCCCCCTATCCACATTCAAACCAGGGGTCATAATCGCTATTCAATCAAGGGCGACAACCTCGTTACTTCGACGTTCAGGGGTGATAACACATGTTCATAACATTCCTCCCCTCCTACAAAAAAAAATGTTCACATTTTTGCCTAACTATAATAGAACTGTTACGTTCTAACGAAAAGATTATCTGACAGCCCTATGGAATTTCTTGATCCATTTCAGCCCTTGATAAGGCA